>BQNB010025363.1:4090-58603 GCA_026074375.1 Tanacetum coccineum
AGTAATGATATTTTATGAGAGTACTTATACCCTTACCGTGTTAACACATGTTATGTCTACCCCAGCTTACTTTGATTAAGAGATTATCTCATAGACTGTCGGAGCTCAGAGCTCTCGAGTGCCTACCCCGTTACTTGATGACCCCTATGTGGCAGTTAGGCAGGCACATTCAGTTGATACAAATACTGAGTCTAAGCCAGAGGAGGCTCCCTCAAAGATAGAGGAGTGTCAGCCACTAGTTCCTACATCACCCCTTACTGATGAGGAGTTTGAGGCTTTTGAACCATATGACACTAGGATCACCACATCACATTCCTCAGCTTCATCGGATTATGCCTCACCACTGTCACCTGATCACCCACTTACTCAGGCTTCACCCACCCCTATACCCACCTGAGTTTCGTTCTACCGTAGGACTGCACGTATGGCCATGAGTACCCAACCAACCCTATCCTCGGGCAAGTCAGCCCGCATAGTGGAGGCAGCTGCTTTGTCTCCATCTTCCTTTTGTAAGAGGTATAGATCCTCTTATGAGACATCATCATCATCACCACCGGCCCTTCCCATACGGAAGAGGTATCGGGGTACATCAGAGCTTGTAAAGGACACTAAGGATGAGAGTTTGGATTCAGATACTGAGAGAGAAGGTTTAGAGGGTGAGGGTCATAGTTCAGAGGGTGAGGGTCATAGTTCAGAGGACGAGGGTCCTGGTTTAGAGGATGAGGGTCTTGGTACAAAGGAGGAGGAGGTTGCACCTGAGGGTCAGCAGCAGGCAGTCTCGGTTGTAGATACCGCCACGGATGAGCCTCTAGGACTAGGTTATGGGGCGTTGAGACGCCGTGAGTTGGCATTAGGAGAGGGCTCGGTGCCCATTACATTTGAGATAGGACAAAGCTCTAGGTCTGTGCCAGAGCATGAGGGAGCAGAGAGGATATCTGCATTTAGACAGCCCACCCTTGTTACATGGGTAGATCCCTAGGATGGCAGAGTTTATACTGACATTCTGACTTATGTACCACCAGTTGCACCTGTTCAGGCACCGCTATCTCCTGAGTGGTCGTCTGGTTCCTTGCCAGTTTCACCATCACCCCCAATAGTTCCGTCACCCATAGCTTCACTAGTGACTACCCTAGCAGCCACTATATCGGTAGATGAGGATTAGTTCTTAGAGGTAGGGGCGCAACTTTAGCTTTACATGAGCATACTCCATGATCATACATAGCATTTGGATGTACTACCACCTACTTTGTTTGAGGTTTATGATCGAAACCTTAAGGAGTTGTATACTAGGTCGGGGGCGGTTAGAGATGAGATCTTTTCTCAGAGGTATAGGTTTAGGAATTTAGAACGGGAGCAGGAGAGGGCTACGGTGACATTCAATGCTATATGGAGGCCAACATTAGCTTTAGAGGCATGGGCAGGTCAGACTGATTCCTAGAGAGTAGCTTTGTGGCATGCTATATATGATATTCAGAGGGAGAACCATGATTTAAGGAGGCAGATTGCTGAGGAGAGGCATGAGTGATTGGAGTTAACAGATCGTGTTGCTAGGATGGAGAGGAGACAGGAGTCTAGAGGGGAGTAGTAGACTATATGAGATTCTTGATTAGGATTTTGTACACCACTAAACTGAGTAGCTTCAGTTAGTGCTAGATGGATAGTTTAGTTGGTTGGGATTATGAGCTAGTTGTTATTAGTTTGTAGACGACTCATGTTAAAGTCAGGATTAACTTTAGAGGTAGAAAGTTTTGTAAGATTTGGGAAATTAATTAATGTTAGTATGTTTTATTATTTGATCCGGTATAGGTATATCAGTACGCGGGATCGTCGTTATTTACACATATTCGATATGACACGTCACTCACACCAGGTAGAGTTACCATTCTTGTGAGACCTCTCACGCACTTATTCCCTACCTATGTGGAACTTGAAAAAAATTCAAGTTGCCATGTCGAACCGTTGCGTTGGAAGAACGCGGAGTTAGGTAAAACCATGTGAAGTCACGTGGAGACTTGGTCGTAATTGTAGTAGACTGATTTGGAACCTGATTTTGATTATAGCATAACCCCAATGAATATTCTAAATTCTTAGTGGGTTGGAACCCAAAGTACTTGGAGCAAGTAAAATCTACCTGCAAGAGTCTAGACTTTTGATAAGCAAACCTTAGACGATCTTGAAAGAGCAATACAAGTGTCGTGATGTGTGGGACACATACCTCTTACAAGATTGTACCCACTGAATAGAACAACCAAGGGACTAGATACTGTCGAATGCTTTAAGAGTTTTGCTGTCGCGTCGAGGACTAGATCATATCCGAACACCCGACCGAATAGGTAATCCAAAGGTTAGGGAGCATTATCAAGTTAAGGAGATCGTAGGAAAGACTATTATGTTATGTGAAACAGGATCTAGATAGATCATAAGGAAGTGTAAGGACTGAACTTTAGAACTAAGTCTCTAGGGGAATAAAATAGAAACCTCGCTTGAAGAGACTGAATCGGTAAAGAACCAGTGCGTTATGTTAAGGAATTGAAATTTTATCGTTGTTGTGTTTAATGATTTAAGTTGAATTTCGGGGCAAAATTACTTTAAGGGGGTTAGACTATGATAACCGGTAAACTTTTCTTGGGTCTTAGAATTTTAAAATATTATAATTATATCGGTGTCTTTCGATTTTGTCAGTTTTCTTGGAGAAAGCTAAAATTTTTACTACGGTTGACTCATTTTGCGTGAAACGGTTACGGTTTAACCGGGTGTTAAGAGAGTCTTGAGTTTCCTAAGTGAATCACTTTTGATTCATCTTTTCGTATCGGAGTGTCTATGCTGTCATTTTAATGATTTCCGGGAAGTTTTCCCGCGTTCAACTAAAATCGTCACACAGCGCGTACCGACACGACAGTTAATTTAAGAACGGGTTTAATTATCTTGGGTGAATTTAATGAACTTATTAGATAAGTAATTTCGTAATTTGAAGTAACGTTCGTTTAGAACGCAAATCGTTGAGGTGTGATTTAAAAGTTATCAGAAAACGGGTGTTTTCGTGAAATTCAAAGTAAAGTCCGTAATGGTCGTGGAAGTGAAGTTTTTGGACAAGTCTAAAATGACAAGTCATATTTTGAAGTTGAGATACTTCTAAACTTGTGAGAAGGGTTTCGGTAAAATTTAAACTAAACTCGTATTTTGGTCCCGACACGTCCGTTAATGTTCAAAACGAATTTTGGGAAGTTTAATTTAGAAATATGTCATGTAAATAATCTAGGTTCTTGGAAAAGTGTTTTTAAGTTCAATAAAAAAACTAAGGAACTTCAGGTAACGTCTTAAATTGATGAACTTTGAGTTTTAAGTAAACCCGACACAAAACAGAGCAATCCCGTGACCCCTAGGATGCTTGGCCGGTTAGAGAAAAGGGAGGGGAACAAGATGGTTTTTTTAGCTAGTTGGTCCTAGCAATGGTACAAGTATTTTGTCACAATCTCAAACACACATTTCATGCACCATTTCAAAAATCAAACAAAACAAAATTACTCTCTTTCTTTCTCTCTTGATTTCGGAAGCAACAACAAGAGCAAGAAAAATTCATTTTTCAAGATTTAGCAAGATCACGGGGTTAAGAAACATTATCGGGTTGATATCTAGTAGTCCGGGTTATTGTTTAAACTACGTTTGGGTAGTCGGTTCGTGTTCGTTTTGCTTTTCAAAAACCCTTTTTGTAAGTTTATCTAAACCCCAAATAAGTTGTACTTTAATGGTTATTATGATGATCTTAAGCTAGTTGTACGATGCGTTTGTTAAAAATCAAAACTTAAAAGTTTGAAACGAAATGAAATAGGGTGCGTTTGGTTGACGTAGTCAAAGAGGGGAAAGAACAAAAATGGTCACTTTTATATTATGGTTGTGTTGGTAAAATAACTTTTGTGTCAAGAGCTTATTTTGACTTATTTTGGTACATAGCTTAATAATAAGCTCGTTTAAGGCTTATTTGGTTTGGGCTCTTGTTTGGTCTTGGCCCAATGAAAAAAAGGAAAGAAGGAAAAATGAGCTTGGCCCATTTGGGATTATTTTTGACTTATTTTGGTTTGGCTTATTTGATTTTGGCCTATTTGGTTTTGGTTTATATTTGATTTCGACTTATATAGCTTCGGCTTAATTGGTTTCGGCTTATTCAATTCGACTTATTGGGTTTTGGCTTATTTGAGCCTCGACTTATTTGGTTTTGGCTTATTGGGCTTCGGCTTATTTGGTTTGGATTATTGGGTTCGGACTTTTTATGTTTGGATTATATTGGGCTTATTTATATTATTGGTTATTGGGCCTTATGTTGTGGATTTAGGTTTATAGTATTTATTATATTATATATATATATATATATATATTTTATATATATATATATATATATATATATTTAGTAGGGATCAGATGAGAAGTAAATTAAAATACAGAAGTGGTGAGAAGTGCACGAAATTCAATATTTGGAGATGAAACGACTTGCATTAGATGCATTTCTTTTCATTTAGATGCATCATTTTGAGTTTCAGAACGTTAAATTGTTGATGTAGATGGTGGCAAATTGATTTTGATGATTTCGGAACACATGCAGAGGTAACAAAAAATAAAATTCATCTAATATCGTATTGCATCTAATTAAAAAGCTAAAAAAAAAACGCTTTTATTATGCGTTATAATGCATCTAAGATTATAGAGATGCATCTAATTTAAGTCGGTGCATCTCGGATATGCGGTTATAGTTACTTCTTATCCTTCTTATTTTAAGAAAACTTCTTATTTGATCCTAACTCTCTCTCTCTATATATATATATATATATATATATATATATATATATATATATATATATATATATTGGATTTGGACTTATATATTGGCTTTGGGCTTATGTTTTGGCTTCGGCCCAATAAAGTATAAATACCATTGTTTTTCAAAATTATCGGGCTAATTATAAAACTCTTAATGGGCCATAAGGCCCAAGGACGACTAGATCATTTAGTGGACTTAAATAGGATTGAAAATGAATATGTAAGACTTGGCGAAGGCTATTGGGCTGGCCCAATGGGTGGAAACTAGGTAGCTTGGACTTCTAGGAAGGATAAATGGGTTTACGGATACATGCGAGAGTAAAAAATGGTTAAAATGGTTGAACATAGTCATGTTTGGTTAAACGACTCATGATTTTGAATTTTTGGCATTTTGTCAAAACTTTGGGAAATTATGGAAAGTGTTGAAATTAAGGTTTGAAAACCTTGGGAACCTTTTTTCAAACAAACGGGTCATGTCGAATTTTATAAAAATAAATCACACTTAGAAAATATTATAGAAAACTTATTTCGTGTCGATTCGACTAAAGGACAAAAGATGACTTTTTAAAGAACATTAAGTGTCAAGATTAAACGATCGAACGTGGACATACTAAGATGGCGAGATTTTATACTTACCCCGTTTAGCCCGATAAATAGACAAAAATAATAAATATTTTTTATTTTTATATATTATTTATTTATATTATATAATATCATATTTATATATATTTATATATATATAATATCATGATATATATTATACTTTAACGTTCACGAAGATGTCTATTCTTTTGATTTCAAGTTCTTTAGGTCTTTTACTCATTTCTCGTCGGATTTCCTTGAACCGTTTGGACAGTTATTTTGTTTTAGTTGTTAGCTATATTTTTGAATATTATGTGTTGATGTCGCACCTAGCCCAAGTCCATTGAGTTGTTTTATGTAGTTACCACACAATCATGATACCAAAACGTTTTGTAATGAGAACCAGAGTTTTATAAGGAGAATAAGGGTTTTGTAATGAGAATAAGGGTTTTGTAAGGAGAACAAGGATTTTGTGTGAGTAAGGACAAACGCTTGTACAATAAGGCAATTTTGTACAAAATATTAATAAGGCGAAATTAATGTTAGGTCGTGGCCGGGTACCGTTGTGCGTTGTGTAGAGATTATTTATGCGGTTATTATCATCTGTTGAGGTAAGTTCTCGTAGCCCCATTTTTAAATGCTTTTCCATTGGGGGAAAATGATACTCAAAACTGTTTTCTGTACTGTGCAAAAGTTGTTTTGTTTTCGGGACAATGTTATGTGCTTATGACTGCTATATGAATGACATGAGTATGATTGAATATGATATGCGAAACTTTCCTTGTGGATCGTTTATGATATGCCGTGTGGCTATGTTATAGCATAGACTTGCTATGGTTTGATGTGATGTACCGCCCTATATCTAGCTCAGCTTGTAGGCTTTAGGTGCATGTGAATTGAGAATGTGAGGACATTGCGAGGCAATGGTCCATATGGATAAGAATTGGCTAGCATGGATTTGCTAGGTTTGAAATTTAAATGTGTTGCATGTATTCATTGTCATATTGCACAATTGTCTACTGTTTGAAATATTGGCACAACGACTGGGTTTTCTTCAAACCTACGAGCTCACCAACATTATTGTTGATCTTTTCGAGTATCATTTTCAGGTGTGTTGCAAACCAAGGTAAATCAGGAGATATGAAAAATTTAAGAAGTACGCATGTGGGGTGTTAACTTGAGACTTGCACATTTTAAATTCTAAAATGTAAACTTGTGACTATTGTAAACTTGGATCTTTTGTAAATTTGATGGTATGATCTTGTATCTTGTGCGATGTAACTATATCGTCGCATCTCGTATTTTCGCCGTTGTCGGGGTGTGACAATGTTGGACGTGTTGAGCGTCGAACCTCGGGCCCATGTGTTCAAAATAAATCCTTGATCACTATAGGGATTATCATGGAGCTCGATGGAAGGACTTGTTACTGGTCTATAACATGTCAGGTTGGGGAGGATGATGAAGCTGAGGAGGCGGCTGAAGAGGGAGCTGGTGGATCTTCCGATGTGTATCGGAACATGAGCAGAGGCGATTGGCAAGCTCATCAAGGTCAATGGATGGACCAAATGGATGGCCGTTGGGGGAAAATGGAGACCTGGATGGCAAGGCAAGACTAGCGAGCTGATTGGACATCGATCACACTGTCCGCCATTTCTAGTACCTTTCTACTCATGACAACTTGGACCCTCACCTCTAGATTAATCCGTTTCCCGAGCTCGAGGCAGACTACCCTCGCCTCCCGGCTATGATTACTAATATGGCCATGCTCCTAGTGGTTCTGATTGACTGTATCTGTTTGATTCCAGTACCTTTTATCATCCTTTCATGTTTAAAACAATTATGGTTTGTAATAGTTTAGGATTTGGATCTTTGACTCTTATTCTGGCCATCTATATGCATCGTTACTTGTTAGTTTGTTGATTGTCATGTGTGTTTTAATTATTTATCGTTTGTTTTTATATGTTTGAATTATGTAATCATGCTTTGTTTTGTCTTTAACTTCGTCTTAATTGCAATCAAAGGTATTTTACATCAAAATTGTAAAGGAAAAGATCCGGTTACTAAGAACCATTTCAAGCATATTAAATGAATTGTTTAGATTAATTGGCGTCTTATGTGTCTGTTTTAAGTCATATGATTGTGTAAATTGTTCTTGTGGTTTATGCAGTATTTTTCTAGGAAATCACTAATAGAGGATTTTCATAGTCTCTAGAGACGGCGTGCATAAATTAATCCAAGAAAACGAATAAAGAATTTCACAGTCTCTGAAGACGGCGTCAGGATTTATCCTAATGGCGTCGCGTCTCCAGAACTGTAAAAAAATTTGAATTTTATTACTTTTGAAAAATTAGTTCTGAATAATTTCCATAATTTGTAATTTTCCTAAAACTTGCAGAAAACCACGATTACATTAGCACATTCATCCTATCTTTATTGCTTTCTTAGGAATCTATTTAACAATTATTTGGATTGTATATCATTCACCCGTGGATTTTACGCTCAGTGTCGTTGTTTCTTATCTTTGATTTGCAGGTTATATTTGATAAGGAGAAGCCCGAAAGTTCTTTGGATTTTTTCATGAACGATTCTTGGATGACGATTTAGCCGGTTTATCTTGTTTCTTCTCTAATATTAAGCAAAACCAGGGGAGTACTAGTTTCTTTTGCTTTCTCTTATTTTCCATTTATTCGTTTTTCGGTACTTGTAGAACATTGGGGACAATGTTCAAAATAAGTGTAGGGGGAAATAAATCCATAGAAACTATTCCTTCAATTGCATTTGCTTTATCTTTAAAAAGGTGAGTAATATACTAAAACGGTGCATAGACGGTAATTTTGACCCACATTTAAAAAAATTTATGGCACATACCGACAAAAACTTAGTATTAATAGTGTCTCATTAAATATGAGTTATATGACTAGCACAAAAACCATATCACTCAAAAATTCCACCCAAAAGTATGAGGTTCGCCTTTAGATCTTTAGGAATTAAGCACCAATCTTTGGTGCTTAGATAATTTTAACCTTTAGCTTGCGCGAGTTAAGGAATGAGCAATCGCATGTGTCACGTTCATGGATTTGATCATGCATATGTGGTTTTGTCGCTTTTTCTGGAGCATTGATATCGGTTAAAACTATATAAGAGTGTACCGGTAGTATATTAAATTCTAGAACTTTGCTTTTGTGACTCATCCCAAGACTGCTTAGTGAGATCGCATTCATGTGATTAGAATTTTCTAAATGATAAGAGGTACTAGGATGAACCCTGTTTTAAAATTGTATCTGTTATTATGGTCTCCTCGATCATATAACTATCCCCACACCCTTGCTTCACACTTATTTTTAGTGCAAGATACCCCTAGTACACCCATACGAGCCTATTCTTTTCGCTGTTCTCGTAATTTTCTGGTGGATTCCAGATTATTAATGAAGAGCATTGTTTACACCCTTACCAAAATGTTACACCCAAATCGCCTTAGCCTTCCTGTATGTACTCTTTTTAGTACATTATTGTAGAACCCAGTCAATTATTTGCTTGAGTACGTGGTTGCTAAGTCGAGTCTTTTATTAGTTTATACAGTTTTGGGACGATTGGGATTCATGGTAGTTTTTATTTTATAGAGAACTGGGGAAGAAAGTCAATTTATTACCCCCATATGTGCTTAATACACTCTATGTTATTTTGATCCTTTCAATTTGGGTAATTAGATTAGTTTATGTTTATGAGTTCTAAAACTCAAGTGTAAGGGTACGTTTATAAACCCCAAGTCATGTACTATTATGTTTCAGCAGATGACAGGGCAAAAGTGTATGAAAAAATAAAAAAAAGTGAAAAGAAAAAAAAGAGAAAAAGAAAAAAATATCCAAAAAAAGAAAAAAAGAAGAAAAAAATATGTACGGGCTGCCATCTTGCTTATGTTTATATTTATGTCAAAAAAGAGTCAGAAAAGAAAAAGAAAAAGTTTGATGTAGAGTTTTGTATATCTTAGTCCTAGTGTGGTCAAGTCTTGGCTTAGCAACGCCTTCGCATGTATTCTTGTATATTAATTAACTCATCACCACCCCAAAGTCACCCAAATACTTCCCATCCGTTTCCGTTTCCGTTTCCGTTTAACTTACACCCGAACATCACAACCCTTTAAAGACCTATTTGATAGTAAATCCTACGTGCTTACACCACAGCGGTGGATGTTTGATCCTGTATCAAGCTTATGATAATTTATATGCTATGACAGGTAATGAGTGTTCATTTTGTGTTTCCTATATTGTTATAATTCGTTATACACCCGAGAGAAAGAAAGAATCCAAACACTTATTGTGAGGTGCTAGTATATAATTTCCGTGCTTTTAATTACGGGGTATAATTGGTTGTGTCATAAATTATCTTTCAAAAGTAAGTTAAATGTCATCAATATTGCTATTGTCTAGGTAGAAAAGCCCATTTTCTTAAGGACAAGCAAATCCAAAGTGTAGGGGTATTTGATGAGGTGTCATTTTATACACTTTTTAGAGGTCATTTAACCCCCTAAATCATGCAAATGTCTCTAAAATACGTGCTTAATAATTTCTTTTTATGTTTTTAGCACTTAGATTGTATTTGGAGAAAATACATGTGACTTGGGCTCATTTGGGAAAGAAACGGACGAGATTACAACTCTACACTAAAGTCGATGAAGAAAATGCGTACAGTGGCTGGAGATGACGTCAGAAATACCGGCGACGCCGTCAGGGTAATAAAGCGACAGTGTCAAAATATTTGAGACGGCGTCAGGATCTAACCGACTTAAAGAAGCCCTAGAAGATTCAGCGAAGCGACGGCGTCAGGATTATAAAGCGAGGCAGTCGCGGCCTATTTTCTATATATACAAACTTGTTTTTAGGGTTTTAGATGTGGAACTTTTGGGATACGAACTTTATACTTAGGGTTTGAGTTTAGCAACTATTTAGGTCATTTTTAGGGTTTAGAAACCCTCTTGTAGTAGCCTTTAAATCATGTTTTAATCAAGTGAAGTCCTTTATCTCTTAATCTTTCAATATGTCTATGTGTTGTCTGATTAATTACTGTTCTTTACTTCTCTTTAACATGCTAGGCTAGATCTATTAGTATTTACTTATGATTGCATGAAGCTTAGTTTGTAGATCCTCTTAATATTGCTTCTTGTGATGGATGTGCGCGGTAGGCTCTAGAAAACTGGCTATAAAATATTACATTAGCATAGACGTCTAGGGAAACGTGATTGTGTAGAAAGCATACCATCGGTAACAGTCTTTATACTACCTTACCCCTAATATAGTTGATCCCTCTTAAGTGTTTTAATGCATGTAATGTACTCTTAGGGGCCTTGTAATAGTCTTTATACTACCTTACTTGTGCGTTGCCTTAACGGAATATTACATAGACGACGGATTTGTATAATTCATTCATGACCTAGGAAATACTTATACAGATCATCACAAGTGTGACAAAGCAATAGGATTATGAGAAGCAAACTAAGAATTAGTGCATGATTAAGTAAATACGTTTGATTACCTATCGAGTTTCCACCAAAGTAGTTTAGATTTAATTTTAGTTTAATTAGTTTAAAAACCAAAACCACCTCTTAAAACCAGAATTTCACTTGCTTTCTAAAAAAATACAAAAATATTGTTCTTACAACCCTTAGATCTTAGTTAAGTTTAATTCGAGCCTTCACACGCTATTCCCCTAGAGAACGATAACAACCCCTGAGTCCTTGCTATACTACACTGCAACGATTAGGTACTCTGCCTAGGGAGTTGTAAAACCTGTTGCGTTTATAACGACCGCATCACCTCTAAAGGTTGCTCGTACTCTATGTCAAAGGAATACGCTAGGATGCTAGTGCTTGCTTCACGATTTAAACAACAAAACACATTGTTCTTGTTTTCTTTATTTAGGACGATCGAACAAAACCTTAAAGGGTTGTTTTTTATTATGTTGATCGTCTATAGACAAGGAGAGAATCATGGAATTAATATTGCATAAAAACCAAGCACGTGGTTTAACATGTAAACCATGGAAAGTATATATTACTTTTGTGTATAATTTTCATTTGTAGGGTTGTGGTTTTTTTTTAATGTTGTATCATGTGGTTTGTGAGACTAGCGGGTGTTTATATAGTCTCAAAACTTGTTCTCCAAGTTAGACTAGAGCACCTCCAATAAGTTCTACCAAATTGACACACTCCCCCTCCTTGATCTATAGTCGGCCGACCATACACCACTGTAGAGATTATAGAATTGCCATATCAATCACACACAAGTATAACTTAGGTTTTAGAGAGAGAGATATATAGAATAGGTGGAAACTAGAGAGAGATAAGAGAGAAATATGATAAGCATTATGTTGTCTAAGTTTCACCAACCCACAACCTTCCCCTATCTCTTCCTTTATAGGCTAAGTGATGAGCGTTAAGCTATAGGTTATAGACAATTAAGTATTGTCAAACTTTACGTGGGAGTAATATGGTTTACTAGACCAGAGGATTTGAGAAAAACGATTCTCGACTCTTTTTATTAATATCAAATATGGAAAAAACAATACATAACATTACAAAAACCTAAACAACGCACCCTATTCATAAGAAACTAATATTAAACCTATTAGGACTCTAACAATGTAAACATAATCTTTACCCAATTAAAAGATAATTACTAAATAAAAGAAAACTAAATTAATAAAAGATATATATAATCCTAATAATTAATAAAAGATATATATAATCCTAATTTAATAAGGACTCTTAATGTAATCAAAATACTTTCCTAATTACTTATCTTATTGCAACACGTATTGTATCACTAAGGAAGGCTTACAACTTAACCTTTAGAGGCGATGTGGGATACATAAAGTTATTACAACGTACTGATGTGCGTGGATTGTAACACCAAAGTTTTACAATCCCCTAGGCGTGTACCTAATCGTTGTAGTGGAGTATAGGGAAGACTCGGGGGTTGTTATCATTCTCTAGGGGAATAGTTTGGGTAGGCTCGAATCAAATGTCACTAAGGTCTAAGGGTTGAGAGAAGATTATTGTTGTATTTTTACTTTTTTTAGAAAGCAAGTAAAATCTCGGGTTTGAAGAGGGTTATTTTACACTAATTTACTACTAATCTACTTTTAAACTAATCTAACTATGTGGAAACTGTAGGAGATTTGACAATTAAATAACATGTTATTAATAATTGAATGCAATAGATAAATCACCATTCAACGGATCCATAGAGTCATATGATCAATCAAAGTTAATACAAGAAAAGTAATACCTTTGTAGCGTGATCGGTAGAATCAAATGGTGACCTTCACCTTAACATGACACTTCCAATGAAACCAAGTGATCAATGGAGATAACCTCTATGATGTATCCACACTATACTTCCTTGTATACTAATTAGATGCTAGTTTTAACCTTGTAACCTTGGAATTCACCTTGAATAAACTGGATACAAAGTGATTGAAAAACAAGAACACAAAAACCATAAAAAGAGTGTGTTTGTGCCGTGTATTTATAAGAGGGAGGAGGGGAGAGTCATTTGGAAAGTTGTAATCAAATTAATTTGGGAATCAATTAGGAGATTATCACATTTAATTTGATTGGTCAAACAATCTTATCCCCTCCTTTAAGACCATAAATGGTCGGCCCCTATATGGCTCATATGGGCCTCCTCTTTTGTTTTCCAAGTCCAATTAACTAAGTACAATACTTAGTTATTAGAAGCCCGATAGTTATCCCGTGTTACGTGGGTTATTTATATACCGTAAATACAATAAATACGATATATAAAATGATACCTCAGTGTATATGTATGTGACCCTATAGGCTCACATGTGTCTAGCCATATAATTATTTATTATGATATGAGCATACTCCAACAGCTCCCACTTGTATACGTCATAATAATCAAGTAATTATACAAGCAAAGGTTAACGTCTATCAACACGCCAATGCCCCTAGAAATATACGAGGATAGTTTCTTAAACAAATTATTTTAAATGGTTTAGATATCAATCATCCTTTTGTTACAGACACTTTGTTAAACATAAGACATAGATCATAAGTCATTCTAATGTTTAACATTCTGTTTCTCGATATAGACATTGAACTAGATTACCAAATTAATTAAGTATCACCTTAATTACATTTGGGTACCGCCACACATACATCTGTTCAAATCATTGAGGGGCCCAGTAGTATCTTTCTCCATAACATATGGAGTAACAAATCCTATTTTGACTGCACGTGTTCGTTATGTGTTTCACATCCCTCTTGCAAATAGCCTTTATAGAATCCTTCAACAGGTTAGCATTGAACCATATCTAAGATTGACATTCCACACATACAAAACCTACTTGCATCTCAAGTCTGAGGATGAGATACATAACAACTTGCGAGATTCACTATTGATGCCGATCGATGTAGTGAATACTCGTGGGTTAGGTTAGTCCAATGTACATCCAATGAACAACATATGAGTTTGGCGATATCATCCTTTAATATTCATACTATATGAATATTACCAAAACACTCACATTTGCCTTAATTTAATGATGCTCCCATATCATTAACTGACAATGGACAATTTAGAATAAATAAATTATTCATGGATATTAAACATGCTAATATAGGACATAGTAATTATAGAATGAAAATGATCACACCAAGTATATCAATTCATTATGAAATAAAACTGTTTTACATCCCAATTATTCAAATACTAAAATAACAGATCTACATGAAACTACCAGCTAGTCTAAGTCCAATGCTCCTAGCTTGCTCAACATGTTTGGTATAAGGCATTGGTTTTGTAAACGGATCAGCTAAGTTGTTATCTGTATGAACTTTGAGAATACGCATATCACCTTTTTGAATTGCTTCTCGAATAAAGTGATATTTTTGTCAAAAATGTTTGGCACCCTTTTGAACACCAGGTTCATCGGCTATGGTAATGGCACATGTGTTGTCACAGTACATATCCATAGGTTTATCAATGCTGGGGACAACGCCAAGCCCATAAATGAATTTACGTATTCAAATAGCTTCCATTGTAACTTCAGCAGCAACTATGTATTCAGCTTCCATAGAAGATATTGCGGTAGTGCTTTGCTTAGAACTTTTCTAACCAACAGCGCCTCCGTTCATTACGAAGACAAAACCCGTCTGAGATCGAAGGTCAACTCGATTAGTCTCCCAACTAGCGTCGGTGTAGCAAGTAACACTAATCTTAGTTGTGGAATCACCACCATAAACTAGAAACATATCTTTAGTATTTATGAGATACTTCAGTATGTTCTTTATAGCAGTCCAGTAACTTTTGCCTAGATTCTGTTGGTATCTACTCGTTAGGTTCTAAGAGAACGCTATATTAGGTCTGGTGCACCTCACAACGTACATGATGGAACCCACAGCCAAAGCGTAAGATATTCCTTTCATTCGCTTTACCTCAGCCGGTGTGGAGGGACCTTGAGATTTACTCAAGTCTACATTAGGTTGCATTGTAATAGTTCCACGTTTGGAAGTATCCCTCTTGAATCATTTCAAGATTTTATCAATGTATGCATTTTTACTTAAACCGATCAATCGCCTTGATCTATCTTGATAGATCTTGATTCCTAGAGTGTATGCCGCCTCACCTAAGTCTTTCATAGCAAAATATATTCCAAGCCAGGATTTTACATCTTGTAGCATTGGAATGTTGTTTCCCATGAGTAATATGTCATCGACATATAAGATTAGGAAGACAATAATACTTCCACTAGCTCTTTTATATACACATGGATCATCGAGATTTTGAGTGAAACCATACTTTTTGATCTCCTCATCAAATCTCTTGTTCCAGCTCATAGAAGCTTGCTTAAGTACATAAATAGATCTTTGAAGCTTGCATACTCGTCTAGGATGCTTAGGATTCTCAAACCCCTCAGGTTTCACCATATAAACATTTTTGTTTAGGCGACCATTTAAGAAGGCGGTTTTGACATCCATTTGCCATATCTTATAGTCATAATACTCTGCTATGGCTATAAGAATCCTAATAGCTTTTATGTCTGCAATAGGAGAGAAGGTTTATTCATAGTCAACCCCGTAGGTTTGAGTGAAACCTTTTGCTACAAGACGAGCTTTATAGGTATGTATATTGCCATCCATATCGGTCTTCTTCTTGAAGAGCCATTTACTCCCAATAGTCTTACAGTTAGGAGGAAGATCAACTAAGTTCAAACTTAGTTATCTTTCATGGATTGCATTTCCATGTTCATAGCTTCAAGCCACTTTTTGGATTCAGGATCCAATAGTGCAACCCGATAGTTAGGAGGTTCCCCATGATCTCTTAACTCATGTTCCTCAGCATCGATACAAAAACCATATCGTTCAGGTGCTTGAGGTATCCTTGCGGATCTACGAACGAGAGTTACATCAGTTTGAGGTTCTACAGTGTCGTGTTTGACCTCATGTTGATGTTGGCTAGTGTTCTCAGAAGGTTGTGTATCTTCCCTTTGAATCTCATCAAAGTCTACGATGCTCCCACTTACTTCTTGTTTTATGAGTTTGGTCAAAAAAATCTCAGCATACCGAGCAATAAAAATTTTGTTCTCAAGTGGGTAGTAGAAGTAGTAACCCATTGTTTCCTTTGGGTATCCTACGAAGATGCACTTGATAGATCTGGACTCAAGTTTATTTGGCGTGTCTCGTTTGACAAAGGCCTCACAACCCCATACCTTCAAGTAAGACAAATTCAGGACTTTCCTGTGCCACATTTCGTATGGTGTCTTATTAACCTTCTTTGTTGGAACTATATTGAGTATGCGTGCAACAGACTCTAGAGCATAGCCCCAAAAGGACATTGGCAAAGTAGTTAGACTCATCATGGTTCAAACCATATCAAGTAAAGTTTGATTTCTCCTTTCCGATACACCATTATGTTGTGGCGTATAGGGAGGAGTAAGTTGTGAGATGATCCCATGACTCCTTAGATGATCTAAAAACTCTTGACTTAAATACTCGCCTCCTCGATCCGATCGAAGTGCTTTTATAGTCGTTCCGAGTTGATTTTCTACTTCGTTTTGAAAAGTCTTAAACATTTCAAAAACTTCATGTTTATGCTTAATCAAGTAAACATAACCATATCTACTGAAGTCGTCAGTAAAAGTAATGTAGTAGTTAGCACCTTCTCTAGACGTGGTTCTAAATGGTCCGCATACATCACTATCTATGATTCCAAGTAGATCATCAGCTCTTTCACTTGCAAAGGTGAAAGGCTTTATTTCCATTTTGCCAGATATACAAGATACACATACGTCAAAAGACTTATCATCGATTGACGCAAAAAGCCCATCGTGTTGTAGCTTTGCTATGCGTTTCTTGTTTATATGGCCAAGACGACAATGCCATAGAAAAGTAGAATCCAAGTTGTGCTTGGTTTTCTTGTTGCTACATGTGTAAATAGAATGTTCATTGGATATATGATTATGCATATCAATCTCAAAAATGTCATCACTTGGAAAAGCATTAAAATAAAATATATTATCCTTAGAAACTGAAATAGCACCATTATCTATAAATTTATGATGAAAACATTTGTCCCATAAACCTGAAAGTGAAACAATCCCTCTAGTAATAGAAGGGGAAAAATGACAATTGTCTAATACAAGAATCATTCCACTAGGGAGGATAAGTTCAAAGCTCCATATGGCTTCAACAACTGCACTATAGCCATTGCCAACATACAGATCCAAAGCTCCTTTATTCAACTTTCGATATCCTCTAAGCCCCTGGATTGTATTACAAATGTGAGTTCCACAACCAGTGTCATAAATCCAGGTATTACTTTTAGGAAATGAGAACAGTTCTATAGTGAAGATACTTGATGTGCCAGATGTACTGGCTTTGTTCTTCTTCAACTCTGCCAAATATAAAGGACAGTTCCTCTTCTAGTATCCAGTCTTGTGACAGTGGTGACACTCAGTGTCCTTAATGGGATGATCCTTTTTAGCAGGTGGGGGGATCTTATGCTTGGGATCATAAGCCAACTTGCTTTTTCCCTTGCCTCTTTGCTTTCCCTTGCCTCATACTTGCGATTTAGGTTTCGGGATTTGACCTTGCCTTATAGCTAGGACAACAAGGGCTTTCTTGGGTATACTCTTTTTTGCAAGTTTTAGCATGGCATGCAGTTGTGGTATAGTCTTCCCCATGCCGTGCATGTTATAATTTTACACGAACTGGTCATAATCCTTTTAGAGTGAAGCAAGAATCAAGTTCACCCCAAGGACTAAAGGCATGGGATAGCTAAGTTGCTCCATCTGATCCAAGTAGGCTTTCATCTTAAGCACATAAGTGCTAACCAATTGGCCTTCCTCCTGCTTGCAAGCATGAATTGCTTTGACAGTTTCAAACAGTTTTTGCTTAGCCTGCTACTGGAACATAGTTTTCAGTTCCTATAGGATCTCAAATGTGGTGCGGTCCTCCAAGTTCTTTTGAATCTCAGGGTCATGCTCACCAGCATAAGACAAGCTAATTCTTGTTGTTTAGCGACCCTACGGGTGTAGGCGTTGCTAATAACAGCAGTGGCAGTGGCAGGAGGCGCTTCAAGTAAGGCCTCTTCCAGGTGGTGCAACTTTTGTTCATTCCTGAGGACAATCTTCAGGTTGCGATACCAGTCCAAAAAGTTGCTACCATTCAACTTCTCTTTTTTGAGAATTGACCTGATTGAGTTGTTGTTAGTGGTTTGAGTTGCAGCCATCAACTAAATAAAGTTCAAGATTTTAGTATTTTCAATAATTTACCCTTTAAAAATTAACTACCTAAGTTTATATAAAACAATTAATTTTACGAAAGGCTAAGATCCTCATTGAGGTTCCACCATCACATCAGTTGATCTGCTAGCAATGATAGATTCAATAGGTAGGTGACGTTCACCAATTGCAAAAACTTGTGCAATTCTTAGACCATATGGGACTCAAGACATTTGTGACCTGAGAAACAATGTCAAGCTGACATGTTTAGTCCCATCCTTGACTCGAGCCAAGGTCTCACCTGCTTAACTCGATTAAGTCATCCAATGCAAGAACATGTGAGAATATGTCTAGGTCTCACGCATAGAGAATAATCACCTTGGGTTACAATTCACCTACGTCTCACGCAGAGTGAAGAGCAAATGCAAGTGTTCTCAACCAATTGGACGACATGACTTAAATTTTGACAGGTATTATTTTTGATAAAAACATGATCAAAAAGTGTGTACGAGGAAGCATGCATTCATCCTTCGTAGCATAAGTTAAAAACTATTTTTTAACTTAAGTCTAATACTTGTTTGATATCTTTTATGTGTGTCAAGTTGTTTATTTTCATGACTAATATATATAACCTAGGTGGAATAAATATTAGTTTGAACAATACATAAATTAAATAACAATCATAACATTTATTTAGTGCTATTTATATAAAAACAAGTGTTTAGTTTCAAATCATATTTAAACTTTAAACTAAATCAAAGATTTAATTTCTAAAATCTGTTTGTGTTTTATTTTTAGTTTTATGAAAAACATTTGCAAGTTATATACATTCCAAACACATATAAAAGCAAACAAACAAAACACAACCATAAGTATGCAAAGCCTCAACCGATGAAAAAACCTATGCTAGGTCTCGTGAGCCATCATAAGAACCAAGAAGTCAACTAAGGGTTAACCACACAACCACAAGGAGGGCTCCCACTTGATTCAAGAACCATCATGAGGAAGTGAAACCCTTAATGAACATGATGCCCAAAACTGCCATAAATTTTCAGCTGACTTGACGGGCCTGGAACTCCTAGAAGGATTCTTCCCCAATCTGAGCTCCAGTTGAAGAAGTTGTAGCTCCATGAGTTTTTCACTTGCTTCCTTAAAATCAGCCTCAAACTTCTTATAGAACTCCAAGAAATTGATTTTTAGTGGAGGTTACTCCAGCAGCTCCGAATTTGACTTTATGCCTTTACCTTTTGCGCCATTCGAATCTAAACATCGGTTATAATAATTTTATGATTAAATACATTTATCCTATCATCTAACTATTGTAAAGTGCCTAAACAATGGCTACACCAAAAATTAAAACCATACAAAAGGAAGCCGAAACAATGGCAAAACCCAAAACTGAAATTAAATGCAATATAAAGCGAATCAAGTCACAAGTGGTCAAGGTTTTCATCGGCTTTGCATACACAACATAATAATACCACAATATCATGTATTAACTAGGTGTTGGCTAAGTCCATGACCAAACATGCATGTATTTTCCATGGATACAAAATAGTTAACAAGAAATAAATTGTTTAGCCAACGAATCGAAGAAATAATTTAACTAGAATTAAAACCCCGATTGGTACGTGTAACCAATGGCTTAAAGATAACTTAGTAATGTATTAAAGACCTTATAAAAACCATATTAATTCAGAAAATAATTCCCAAAGGGCTGATTTAAAACCGATTCAAGAATTGTTCCAAAACGCGCGATTTAGGCCCTTTTACACGTACCTGATAACAAAACCAATTAAAGTATGCATAACAAATGAATATGGGATCAAAAATCATAGATCATAAGACCCTATATGGGTCAAATTAATTTCAGAAAATAAGCCCTAGGGGCTATTTTAAAATTATCCTTTTAAATCCATAAAAAAACACGCGTTTTTAGCCATTTTTACGCATACAAGATGATCATATGACATCATATGATAGCTCGTGATACCACTGAAGGAGATTTGTTAACTAAATAACATATTATTAATAATTAAACGCAACGGATAAATCATCATTCAACATATCCATAGAGTCATATGATCAATCAAAGTTAATATAAGAAAAGTAATACCTTTGTAGCGTGATCGGTAGAATCAAATGGTGGCCTCTACCTTAACACGACACTTACAATGAAACCAAGTGATCAATGTAGATCACCTCTATGATGTATCCATACTACACTTCCTTGTATACCAATTAGATGCTAGTCTTAACCCCGTAACCTTGAAATTCACCTTGAATAAACTGGATACAAAGTGATTGAAAAACAAGAACACAAAAACCATAGAATGAGTGTGTTTGCGCAGTGTATTTATAAGAGGGAGGAGGGGAGATTCATTTGGAAAGTTGTAATCGAATTAATTTGGTAATCAATTAGGATATCATCACATTTAATTTGATTGGTCAAATAATCTTATCCCCTCCCTTAAGACCATAAATGGCCGGCCCCTATATGGCTCATATGGGCCTCCTCTTTTGTTTTCCAAGTCCAATTAAGTAAGTACAATAATTAGTTATTAGAAGCCTAATAGTTATCCCGTGTTACGCGGGTTATTTATATACCGTAAATATAATAAATACGATATATAAAAGGGTACCTTAGTGTATATGTGTGTGACCCCATAGGCTCACATGTGTCTAGCCATATAATTATTTATTATGACATGAGTATACTCCAACAAAAACTTGTATAGGTAAACAAACATGCTCACTTTAATCATGCACTACTCCTTAGTTTGCTCTTCCTATTCCTATTACTCGTTACTCTTATAATGTAATGTGTAAGTATTTCCTAATTCATAAGCGAATTACACGAACCCACTTTCTATATAAACCTAGAGTTTAGGGAGAACTACCACCTAACTTTGGAATGATATACCACCAACGAAAGTAGTACAATCATTGCACATATAGAAAATTCATACATTTTATTTAAATAAACTTGGTTAATACGTTTTCCTTACATAAGTACTTGACCTCTTCTTTATCGTTTGTTTATCTGCTTGTGTGTGTTATTTGTCTCATTTATCGCTTTATTAGTTTATATTAAACCAAAACTCGTGCTAGTGTCTCAGGCTGAACCCCCCTATTTGCATTAGTTTAGGTTTAGTTAGGATTAATTAGATTTAACTTAGATAATTAGAATACTAGTGGATTAAGTATTAACGCTCACTCTTTGTGATCGACACCCTACTTACCAACGAACCTACAATCGATTGGGTACACTGCCCGTTAGTGTTAGTTAATAGGTAAAGTCGGCAAAATATAAATAGTAAAAATTGATAATATAATTACCTATACTAAACGACACATCAAGTTTTTGGCGCCGCTGCCGGGGAGTGAAATTTTTTAATACTTTTTTATTGGTATTTTAGATAAAATTTTGTGTTTTTAGTTTAGTTTTTATTAGTTTGTTATTCTATGTTTTAGTTGTTTAGTGTTTTTGTGTTTTTATTTGTTTTTCTTCATTTTTGATACCTGTTGTTTACCTTCTGCTCGAATACCCGATATGGCGTATTCATCCCTTTGAATACGACGTATCAACTTTTCAAAATTTATATAGCGTATTTGACATCAAACATCAATACGACGTATTTATTCTACTGAATACGGCGTATAGATCATCTGATACAACAACAGTTTTAGTTTTTCATATTTAGTATTCGTGTTTAGTTTTCTGTATTCTCTTTCTTCTGAACTTATCCTACTAACAATTTTCTGATTCTCTTCAGTAGCTAGAATAGAGGGAATCACAATCGAAGAGTACTTGGCCATGGAAGGTAAGAAGATGGTAAAACAAAGCATGAATTCATCTTTTTAAAAGTTGTGGTATTTGGCAGATGAGGATGATGAAGAGACTTAGGTGTTTGACATGAATGAATTTCCGGCTATCCAAATTCATAACAACCTTTCATCAAAATCCATGAGGACTCACGAATCATTGTACTCCACTCTTGATGAAAAATATGATGCTATCGCGTGTGATTTTCCACCCAAACTGGAATTCTTATTGGCATATGAATCACACACTGTTGTTCCTATTTGTTCTCTAGATACTTTTGAAGAAGAATACAAGGCAGAATCCGAAGTGTTTAACTTGCTCAAGATCGATGTCTATGTGTTCACTTATGATACACCTCTCGGGACGATTTTCGATGAATTTAGCCGATTAAGTAGCATGGAGGATGATTTGTTTACTTATGAAGTGGGAGTTCTTGAGCCTTCTTATTTCCCATGTGTTGAACAACCATATGATGATTTGGAAAATGGTGATCTTGATATTTATGAACCACAATAGTGTTATGATGAATATGAGAGAATGTTTACTGAAGTTGTAATTCTAATTAATAATAAATTGGTAAGACTCATTGGCATAACTTTGGAGCAATGGTTAGACATCAAATTTGGAAATCATAAAAAGGTTGATAAAGAAATCAAGGAAGGTGTGGTTGCTACATGGTTAATTCGAAGCTATAGGAAGCAATTCAAGGAATATATGGAAATAAAAAGGCTATTGGAGGTAGATGGAGTTAACACCGATTTAGAATTCGATCAAACTAATGTTGAGTTTACAAATTGGTTAGCTTCCAAATTTAATAACCATAATACAATGGATTGGTAAAAAAAGAATGCACTATGGCTTTATTGGATAAGAGGTGATGATGAAGAAGTATTAACTAGTGATAAGCTTTCTGATCTTAAAGAAGAGAATCTGCGTGAAGGTAATGAAATTGCTGAAATCTTCAGGCGAGAAACGGATATATTCCTCTTTGAGACACCTTTATGCAAAGCATTCAAGGAGTTTAATCATCTTCTTCAGATTGATGTTGATGTGCTCACTAGAGATCTACCAGGATTTAAGACGTATGAAGATTATAAAAATACATGGTACTATGAATGGAATAATGAAGTTTCATGGGTTGATGAGAAACCATGGTTGAAAGATGGGATTTAGAAGGAACCTACTGATGATATATGTCATGAATGCAAGCCGTTTTATTTCAAAAATAGACATGTTAAATGGCCCACTTGTAACTGGAGAGAAGATGGATATTTTAATTGAGGAGATTTACCAAGAATGATACGAGTAGGCAACTTGATTTATTTTCAAGATTATGAGTGGTATGAAGGACTAGAAGATGGTGATTTAAAAGAAGAAAATTTAAAAGAAAAAGCTATCTTGGAAGGATCATGGGGACATAAGAATAGAAAAGGAAAGAATTTATACTCTTGGTTAAAAGAAAGTTTTGGTAATTATCACGAACTTGATTATGAATTAATGTTGAAGTTAGAAGAATATTGGTGGGGAAAGAAAGAAGAGGAAGAATCGAGTGAAGACGCCTGGAGCAATTATTTACCTAGTGATGAGTGGTAGCATTATAAAAATACAACTTACATAAAGACTGATGTTAATTCTAATTATGACACTTATGACAATGTTTGTCAAATGTTTAATAATCGTACAAGAATAAATAATGATAATGATACAATTTAAATGAATCAAAAATAGTTTGATAATCATGAGCCAATAGGAGATGATGATGATGATGATATCGGGGACTTAGATGATTACTTGATTCCAAAAGATGCACCTTACTATGTTGATGTAGAGGAAGAAGGATTCAAAGAAAGGAGGAGCAAATTACTTGGGATACCTTACATGAAACCACCAATGTTCAAATCTGAAAAGTTCGAGGTCATAAACTACTCATTCAGACTAGTGGAAGAATATGTTGCTATTAGGGAGTATGACTATGATATTTGGGTAAGAACTGAAGAAAATGTGTCTCATGTATACCAAGTGATTTTTCGCAAGAAAGATGAAGGGTGGTTCGTGACGAGTATAAAGTAGAGCTAAAGGGAGTCTAACTTAAAGACTCTTCAATAAACAAAAGTGCTTGCCGAGAGACAACCCGAAATGTTATTTCAATTTTTGAATTGAGTCTGTCTGCCTAGTATGTCGATACGGCGTATCCAACCTAATGAATACGGCGTATCGAATACCATTGACACATTATCTTTTTATTTTTAGTACTTTTAAAACTTTATTGTCAGACTTGTCAATACGACGTATTCATAATTCTGAACGCGGCGTATTTGACCTCTGACTCGTATTGGTTATTTTTCTTACAGGTCTCAATACGACGTATCCATCACCATGGATACGGTGTATTGACTATCTTGTACAATTATTGTTTTTATTTTCTTATTATAACCGATGTTTATTGGAGATACAATTGCTGTGATTTTCTTTATGTTAAGACAAAGAAGTACTAAACGTGAATGAAGAAAGTGGTGGTATGCAGATAATCTGGAATCTTATGTGTGTTGTTCGTGCTAGGATTCAGATGCTTTTCGCAACACAACACACATAGTTGCTCATAAACTCATCATGGAGGATCATACCGAGCAAATCTCAAGGGAGTTTTCGTTCTAATTCTTTATATTTTTTGTATTTCATGTTAAATTTATACAACGTGGGCGTTGTATATCTCAAGTAGAGGGAGGAGAATTAGAACGCTACTTGTCCTTATTTTCACAAGAATATGCCTAATTTATGTTTAAATTTTAAAAAAATTTAACATGTTTTTGTAGATTATTAGTTGCGTAACCCGCACACATAACCCTTATTTCCATATTGTGAGGATTAAGCCTATTCTGTTTCCCTCATTTTACTAAAATTCCACAAATATATAAGTGTGTTGGTGATTGTAGTAAACTTTAGAACTTGGCTTGGTATACTATTCGAGACCACCATAATGAGTATTATTGTTATAATTGGAGTGACTTATCTAGATTGGTAAATTTCTATTATTAAACTAAATGGCCTATGTCATTTACAAATATTATGTGATATTAACTAAGTACACTATTTTTGGTGTTCTCAAAGTCCTCTAATTAGGTTTCTTACTCCTAGGGATATTTTAAGGGAAGGCTATAACATCAAGTCGTGTGTGGCTGATATCATTACCAATGGAGCTTGGAATTGGCCTCAATCATGGCTGTTAAAAGCCTTGAATTTGAGCTCTATAGCTGCTCCAAATCTTATTTCTTCTCAACAGGATTCAGTTTGCTGGAAGGATTCAAAAGGAAAAGTAAATGTGTTTTCGGTTAAACTTGCTTGGGAGGAGCTAAGGACTCATGGAACTAAAGTTCTATGGTTTAATGTTGTTTGATTTTCTCATTGCATCCCACGTCATGCATTCCATATGTGGCTGGTCATGCATAGGAGTCTCAAGACGCAAGACAAATTGAGACCTTGAGATGTAGCACCGGATGTAGACTTGAGCAGCTTGCGATGTGTTTTGTGTGATGTCCAAATGGATTCACATGAACACCTATTTTTTGAATGTCCTTTCTCATCTAAGGTATGGAATCTTGTTCATACGTATGCTGAATTGGACTCTCTTCGTCCAATTCTGAATGATATTGTGATTTGGCTGCAACCATTGGCTAATAGTAGATCGTTCAAGGATGTGGTAGGAAAACTAATTGTTGCAGCTTCGTCTTATTTTATATGGAATGAACAGAATAACAGATTGTTTAACAACACTAGAAGATCCCCGGAAGAAGTTAGAGACCTAATCATTGTTACGGTTAGGCTCAAACTTGTTACGTTTCGATTCAAGACACAAGGATGAAAGATTTGCTTGCTCGCTAGAAGATGCCTACAAGGTTTAGATTATATGGTTCTTAGATTAGGGTCATGTGATTATATTTTGTAAATCAGTTGTGGCATGTCACAAGCTGTTTAGGTAGTTTGAGTTTGGCTCGAGGTTAATGTGGCACTCAGCCACATTCCATTGTACTTAACATTTTCTGTGAGTAATATTCTTTACCGGGGTAACCCATTACCCAAAAAAAAATAACTAACTACACTGGTTAGTTTACCCTCGTATAAAACCCTTTTGTTACTCTCATTTTTAGAGTAAGTTACCCCTAAAAAACCTTATGAGCCATTCGTTCGTTTCTTACACCACTAAAATATGTTTCGTTACACCTTTACACCTTAGCCTACCCTGTAAATTAAAGTCTGTGGTTGGTTGCTAGATGATTTTGTGTAAAAGTGTGTACTTCCTGTGTTCATGTGCGTATTTCTTATCTTTGGTTAGGTCGGGAATTGCACATTGCAATAGGAATGTGAAAGTAGTTTCTTTTATTTTTCGTGTGTTTACTAATTTCACTATTATTTTTATTTCTGAGTCATGAGCGTTATGGAATCATTATTTATTTGGGTAAAGGGTTACCTCGGTAAATTATATTAATCACATGAAAGTTAAGTATAGTGAAATGTAGCTAATATGCCACATTAACCTCAAGCTACAACTTGAACTTCTACGAAATCAAAAGAGATATGCCTCTAATGAAACTACAACCAAAAAAACAAACTAAGAAACATCCCAATTCGACCTAAAGAACCTCCAAGCCGCAATATCAAGGAGCCACACATACGGGGGATAATCCTTCAAGTGAGATTGCCTCCTTAAAAAACCTTCCCAAGTAAAACCACATGGGAAAACCTTGAGGAAGGAAAAAAGAGTACAACTCTCACTTGAATCTTCTTACTTGAAAAACCAATCCTTCCGAAGTCTTCCAAAGCAGCAAGACCAGAAAAATGACATTACACATGCTAATACATTAATTTCCATAAAGCCTAAAATTATTAGGCATCTTCCATCGCTCAAGCAACTGTCTCATCGTAATAGTATTCTTGAACCGAAAAGAAATGAGCTTTAACCGCACCATAACCATAATGAGGTCACGAATCTCTTCCGGGGATCTTCTAATGTTCTTGAAAATTCTATTGTTTTGCTCCATCAATATGAAATAAGCTGAAGCAGTCAGAATAGGCTTACCAAAAACACTTTTAGCCATCCTCTTATGTCCCATCGGAAGGAGATATAAAAGAATATCTTACAAGATTGGCAGAATAAGATCCATACCTGTAAGGTCACGAACATAACTCCAAACTTTTGCTAAGAAAGTACATTCAAAGAAAAGACGAGTATGCGAATCCGGGTAATTATCACAAAGAGCACAACGAAGCAGGTTTAAGTCAGTGTCACCACCGACATCTCATTGCCTCATTTTATCATGTGTTTTAAGACCATGCCTCATAACTAACCAAAGATGGAAAGCATGACAAGGAATATTATGTGAAAACCAAACAATCCGAAACCACGCCACCAGATTACCACGCGGTCTAACGGCTTCCCAAGCTTTTGCAATAGAAAAAGATGAGATGTTTCCATTTTGATCACGCCATTGCCATAAATTAGCCATCGAAGAAACAAGGGTTGGACAAGTAATAAGACCAAGATTTAGGGCCTTAAGAAGCCATGATTAAGGCCAAGACCATGCCCCATTAGAAACCAAATCAGCCACGGTATTCGTTAAAAGAAAACCCTCCATAGAAATGTCTCTCGAAGTGAGATAATTAATAAGAGGGCTAGAGGAACACCAATTATCATACCACAAAGAGGTAGAATTACCATTGACCAATTTAACCCAAAAGTAGGGTCGCATAATATCTCGAAGTTAAAGAAGCTTACGCCAACCCCAACTCATCTCATCTTTAACCGAAACATCCCAAATGGTTCAGCCTCTCAGCTTATACGTGTGAATCCATCGAACCCAAAAGGATTCCTTAGAGGATATGATATTCCAAATATGAGTGGTCATTAGAGCAAAATTAAAAACTTCAAGATTACGGAGACCAAGACCACCTTTACATTTAGGGAGAAAAATATCATCCCAAGCAATCTTAGCCTTACCACGCTTTAACTCACCATTACACCAAAGAAACCCGCAGATAAGTTGGTAAATGTCATAAATAATTCCTTTTGGAATAATAAGAATCGAAGCCCAAAAAACATGCATAAAAGAGATAACAGACTTACAAAGCTGAAGTCGTCCCGCAAATGATAAAGAATTGTTTTTCCAATCCCTGATCCTATTCTTTGCTTTTTCAACAAGAAATTTACAATCCCTATTTAAAAGCCCTAAAGAGATAAGAGGGACCCTAAGATATTTAACCGGAAGCTCTCCTTCAGAAAAAGGCATAATACTAAGAATGGCCACCTTAGTATGATTCAACACATTGCAGAAATAAGCCATACCCTTAGGAATACTTGGGATAAGGCCCGAAGTCAGCTTGAACTCCTCAAGATAGTCCATGATTACACGTGAAGACTCAACATCCCTACGAGTAAAAATAAAAAGATCATCGGCAAAACACACATTAATAAGTTGAATTTCTTTACAGTAACGATGATATCTAAAAGAGTCTGATAATCAAACCCGTCTCTTGAGAATAAGGGTCAAGATCTCCATAACCAAAGTGAACAAATAAGAGGAAAGAGGGTCGCCTTGTCTTAAACCCCTCTTCCCTTTAAAGAAGCCATGAATATTTCCGTTAATAGTAAGGGAAAAAGAGGTAGATGAAACACATGCCATGATCCATTTTACCATAGTATTATGAAACCCGAACTTAATAAGAATGTTTCCAAGAATTTCCAATCTACCGTATCATACGCCTTTTGAATGTCAATCTTAAAAGCACATCGAGGAGGTCCCCGATTTCTATGATAGTTATGCATAAGTTCATGTGTAATAAGTATATTATCTGAGATACGTCTACCCAGAATAAAAGCAGATTGGTTATCACTAACAACCTCCTTAATCCCTTCCATGATGCGATTAGTAATACTTTTACTAATACGTTTGTAAATTACATTGCAACATGATATGGGCCGATAATCGTTTACTCCAAAGGGAGTAGACACCTTTAGAATATGAGCTAAAAAAGTATGATTAATTTTTTTAAAAAGAAGACCATTAGAGAAAAAATCACGTACCACATTACAAACATCATCACCAACAATATTCCATCCCTTTTTAAAGAAGACGGAAGTGTACCCATCCGAACCCGGAGCACGATCATCACCAATATCAAACATAGCCTCTTTAATTTCATCATTGGTAACATCACGCACCATGTTAGAAGCAATATCAGCCGGGACTTTATTAGAAAAAAGGCCCTCCTTATTCAGGATATTGCAATTCGTAGACGAACCTAAGAATTGCTCATAGTGCGAAACAAAAACATCCGAGACCAAACTGCCCGACACCTCCACATTATTAGTATTTAAAAATCGAATCAATTCTGCTACATTGATTTCTACATTTATTAATCTTGTGAAAGTATGTTGAGTTAGTATCACCAGCTTCTAACCAATCCACTTTGGCTTTTTGTTTCAAGAACCTTTTCTCATCAAGTTTCTTCTCATTGAAAGCTTGGACATAAACACATTCCTCCTTATAAAGAATAGGATCATCCAGATTTATATCCAAAGATTTTTTCACCTCATCAAGTTCAAGTCTCAACTTATTATCCCTCTCATGAAGGTTACCATGGTCGAATAGCAGCTTCTGAAAAGGTTTTTTCAAAAGTTTCATCTTGGAAACAACTTTAAACATATTATGACCATCAATTAGAGTTTTCCAATGACTTTCCATCACCTGTATAAACTTGGTTTTAAAAGCAAGAAAGTTGAAGAACTTAAATGGTTTAAGTTTAAGAGATTTAAGCGTAGGGAGTTTTAAAACCACAAGTGAGTGGTCTAAAATCCTATAAGGCTGAAAATAGCATAAGCTCCCAGAAAGGTATCAATAAAATCAATGTTACCCATAATTTGGTCGAGTTTCTAAAATACTCTCTAGCTCCTCTCTCTTATTCTATTAACTTTCGTATGATACTATAGTGCAAACATGACACATAACATAGGGACCAATTAGCAATTAGTGGAAAATAAAGGAAGGATTAACATCCTCCTATAAATACCCCTTCTAATCAACATTATAAGGTTAAGGCTTGTATCAAACTCACTTTCCCTCCCATTTCTCTTTTCTTTATAAAATTTGAAAATTATGAAAATACTTGCCTTCCTCTCTTACTCTCTCTAGAGCTTAATCGATTCTAAGTGTGATTCAATACAAATTTGACCTAACAAGTGGTATCACACGCCATTAGAGTTTAAGAGTGATCTACATTGTGGGTTTTTGGTGTGTTTTTATGATGACGTGAGCGATTTCGAGCATTTTGTGGATTTTCGGTATCATATCTTCGAGATTACTCAATTTCGACATATTCATTCGAAGAAGATTTGAGATGATCTTGAGTATTCGACAATCTCGATAGGTTTTACTTGTTTTTTATTGTTTGTGATCGAGTTGTAATACATACACATATTTCGGTTCTATCAAAATTTGTGTGTTAGGATTGTTTTTATCATTTTTTGATTGATATATTGATTTGTAATAGATTAGTACTTCCTATTCGGGTCAGTTTTATTGAAATTGTGGTGAAAAAAGAAAGATCATCATTTTTCAACAAATATCGTTGGAATCGAAATTGTGCACTATTTCGGTTTTATCAAAATTATGACACATTGTTGATTTCAAAAGTGACAAAAATCTCACATTTTGGTTTTATCAAAACTGTGAAAGATCTTTTTCGGAACAAGTTTAACACAAGCTCATTTATTTAAAATTGATATCATTACGGTTTTATCGTAATTGATATTATAAATTTTGTTGAAAATTTTACGAAAAAAGTGATTATCGAAATTTAGGAGGTTCTCGAAATTTGATAAAAACGAAGATTGAGATATCGTGTAACACCCCCTTATTTGATATATAGTAGTGGAAGCTAATTTGGGGTATTACTTCATGAATCAATAGTCATAATCATAGAAAACGACTCAAAAGAGACGTTTTGGAAAATTTAGTTATCATTCAATAATATATCAGAGTTTTACAAAAGAGGTCCCAAAGTACATTGAAAACATAAAGTTTGAATGATAACAAGTTTGGACGTCCTCAAGTCCAATGCCACTCCGTGCCATAGGCTGCTCAATTACCTGAGATAAACATGCTAAAAAGGTCAACACAAAGGTTGAGTGAAATTCATAGGTTTAGAATGTCATAGTTGAATACAAGTCATCATAAGTGGTAATAATTGTACAATTACAATTATCATGGAAAACAGTATTATTGCCATAAGCTCATGACACCAAACGTTAACATGGAAATCACCTCAGTTACATTATTGAGGAACAACTGTCATCTTGGAAAGGTAACTTGCCAAAGTTTCCCATTATTCTCAAATATAGTACGTTTGATTACCTTATGTACAGGTAAACACAAACGGGATTCGTCAATCCTAATAGATCTATTTATAATATTCGCGTTTACTCGCAAGTGATTAATGGTTCATGATTAAATAATATTGGTAGTAGAGGTAAACTTAGGCAATAATATATCAGGATAACATACAGTTGGAAAATACTTGTATTCATGGTTTATAGCATGTATCCCCCCACGGGATTTAGAAAACATGTAAAGGTGGGACTATAAACTCTCCTTGATAAGGTAGTTGATTGATTTGAAATTTAATTCAAATAGAAGTAAACAGCCTCGTCATGCAACTTGGGGTAATATGTCAAGTCTTAGTTTGATTGTTTCAAAACTTTATTTCATAAAGTTTAACTTAAATATTCATTTGGTCTATTAACTTGTGAAAATACCGTATCACTGTTCGGGCTATCATAATCCAAAGGTCATGTAGTCAACGTTTGAGGAGCTAGGACACTTTAAATCGTATATCCAGCAACTCGTCAAAATGTCTACCCAAATGAAATCCCCTCACATGAAACTCCCTAGTAACGTGATGCGTTATAGATTAAATGATAAGGTTTTATCTTTTTAAGCCTTTTCAAAAGCTAGAGGATGATAAATTATGTATAACATAACTATTCTATAGTGTTTTGATCGACGAATGATAACGACAAATGTGTCGAGCTTTAATAAAATCAAGTCTTATAATATTTAAATATATTTTTATAATTAATATAAAAATATTACATTTTATACCCTTGAGAATATGAATATGATAATATATACCCTTGGTATATATACATTTACAAAGTTAATCCCTTTATATATGATTTTTAAAACATTTAACCCATAACTTTCAAATATAGCAAAACAAACCACTAAAGTTTAACTTTAGGATAATTACATTTTTGGCCTGAAAGTTTTAATAATTTCAAAAGTTACAATATATACCCCTATGCATGAAATGTTTTGCGCTTTTAGTCCAAATTCCATAATCTTTGTATTTTTGAAATCCAAATTCATTTTGCAGCTTATAGCTTATTACTATAAGCTAAAATAAGTAAGTTTTACGAGCTTAAAGCTTATGAAAAGAGCTTATGAGCTTAAAAATCCAAAATGGGTTCATTTGGTTTAGGAAAACCAAACCGTGTGGGTTTGTGATTCAAGTCTTAAACAAGTATCTTATACATGATCTAATGGAGCTTATTAAGGATTTAAAACAAGACAAGAGCTTATTGAACGAGTAGAAAAGCTTACTAGTACACGAATGGGTGAAATGGGTCGAAAATGAGTGAAATGAAATCTGAAACTTAGGAGATGGATCAAGGACTTCTTTTCTTCTCTTCTATGGCTTCTACTACAGCTTATACTTCCTTATTAACCTTCTTTAGCTTGGCTAGATCATAACTTTGAGATGTTTTGAGTCTAAATGGTGAATTGAAGAAGTATGTATGTGTTCGTGTATATATAGTGCAAAAGGAAGAGTAGGGACCAAGTTTACTTGGTATGGTAGCCAAGTTGGATGGAGTAGGGACCAAGGTGTAGCCATGGTGACTAAGGAGAGCTAGGAAGGTAGCATGGTGAGGTGCAAGGTGTTGGTGAAGGGTGCGACATACCAAGGAGGTGACAAGGTTCAACTTGGTGTGCAAGTTTTGTTTAAGTAGGTGATTCATGAAGGTGCTTGGGTGCTAGGGTGATGACAAGGTGCTGAAGGTGGCTAACAAGGTGGTGAGTCATGGTGGAGTTAGGGTGGTTTCTTGGTTTAAACTTAGTTCGAGCTAGTTAAGGGGTGACGGGTTCATTAGGGTTTTCGGGTTAGGATTTTAGTTTTTAGGACGAGTAGGGGTTGAAATGGAGGGAAAGAATGTCTAAATATTGTGCATTGGAAGCTTGTAACATGTACTAGAAAGGTTGTACGAAATACCTTAGAAAATTGGTGGGAAAATGGCTAATTTAAATGTTATGCATTGCCGGGTTGTACCATAGGCTTAAAGGAGTTGTACTAGAGTTTTGGAGAGAAATATAATTCAAAAGCTATGCATTGTACATTTATACACATGCCTTATTAGTTTGTACCTTTGTTTTGTATGTAAACATTACATGTAATCGGGGTTTTGATATAAACGTTAACGTATAAAGTCCGTTTTATAATAACATTATGGAAAATACGTTAAATAGATAACGTATGCATAAAATGATGATTAAAACATATTGCTTGACATATTATAACATTTATTTAATACAAACGTCAATGAAATTGGCATTGGTAGATTGCGTGAGCACGTTTACTTTTGTAATGTAAGTTACGTTACATTATGGATGGAATAAAGTAAAAATCTTTCCATGAAAATGGTTGCATCTAATTTAATAGATGGATATTACACTGAGGAAAATTGCATCTAATTTAATAGATGGATAATTACATAGATGAAAATTATGGGTTGTTATATATCGAAATTTAGAAGTAGGTGTTGTCCGAGTATTTTTTGATAAAGTGTTGTCCGAGATATAAGTTGATCGAGATCTGACTTTACCAATATCGGATAATACTGGGCTTGGTGAATTTCGATAAACGTTATCAAAATTGATCAAAGAGAGATTATTCGAAAGACTTCTCATCGAGATTTTCTCAAGAATTGGTTTGTTAGACATATTGTTCATCGAAATTGAGAGATTTGACATTGTCACCATTTTTTTTATTGAAATTGTGAATTTTGATATCATCCAAAATTCAACAAGTGTTAAATTTTGATACTTGTCGTTAGAATTTTGATATTTTGAAACAGATTTTGACAGCAAGCCAAGGCATTATTATACACACCATTCTTCTTAATAGTAGTTCATTCATTTTAAAGTCACGAGTAGAATTCTTTTTTGTCTAAAAAGATCTGTTTATTGAGTCACAAAACATGCCAACTTCAACTACACATCAACAATCACTTGCCGATGCCAGATCTGAGACTCGTCCCCCAATGCTTAAAAGGGAAAGTTACATACCATGAGCAAGTTGATTCAGACGATATTTTAACCGAAAGAGGGAGACACGAAAGTTCATTAATAATTCGATTGATAATGGTCCATATGTGTTCAAGGAGATTAAACCAAATGAAAATGAAGACCCAAGACCTGAAACTAAATATGATCTTACGGGTGATGATTTGAAACAATATGAGGCTGATATCAAAGCGATAAACTTAATTCTTATCTCTATACCAAATGATATCTATAATTCGGTTGATGGATGTCAAACAGCACGTGAAATGTGGCTTAGGGTTGAACGCCTAATGTGGGGAATTATGTTGAATCAGGTTGACAGGGAAACACAGTTTAATAATGAGTTTGATCAGTTCATTGCTGAACATGGAGAATCATTAATGTCAGTCTATAATCACTTTGCTTAGCTGATTAATGATTTGGAACGAAACAAAATTATTCTTCTCAAAGTCACCATCAATACCAAATTCTTGAACAACCTTCAACCTGAATGGGTTAAATATGTCACAAGTGTTCGTTTGGTACAAAATTTAACTGAAGTTTCATATGATGATTTGTTTGATTACTTCTAACAATATGAGAAGATTTTCATTGCTTCTAGAGCAAAAAAGTTAGAAAAAACTTGTTGATCCCACTTGAATAGATCTTGCTTAGCTTATAAAAGGCTTAGTTATATTGAATAAATCCAAGACAACTATGGTAGAAACTTTGAATATATCAAAGACTATGCAGAATCTAGTCTATGATACTAAGAAGAATAAGCAATAAAACAGTAACAAACAAGATTGTATAATACCAAACTTTAAGCCTCAATATATTGATATGAACACTCTTGATAGTGTTAGGGTTATACAAAACCTTGAAGCTATAACAAAACTATTTCTAGATGATATGAAGATGAGATATATCTAAACTACATGCCCTAGGGTCTCCTTTTATACACCAAGGAACCCTAATAGGCTTACAACACGTTTTCTATACATACATATATCTTTTCCTAAAATATCTCATACATATCACTTTAGCAGTACTAAAACAAACTAACAGTACTAACTAAACTCTAACAGCAGAAACACTTCTAGCAGTAGTAACCAATACTAGTAGTATTAACTTTACAACTAGCAGTAGTAATGACTTAGAATATTTTCTCTGAACTTCACCAGCAGTAGAAATATAACCATCAGCAGTAACTTTAACAGCACTTAGATGTATTTTAATCCCAACAATCCTCCCCTAAACTTGATGTTTACTTTCCGAATCTTTAAGTTTCTTGATTAAAAGCTTTATCTTCATCAGGAAGATGTATTCAAACATCTCTTCACTTCTTGTACTGTGACTTGGTAAATCTAAGAAGCTCATAAGCCATTTCACACTCATGATCAACTTCTAGCTTCCCACTCAACATTTTTGAAAGCATTTCTTGTGTAAGAGGACATTTCTTTTCAACCATCAAGTGAATAGTAATTCCAGTATCCATCAACAATAAATGAACTCCACATGAATCATATAACCTCTAGCTTATCAATGTGTAGTCCTGTTGAGCTTTCCATATTTCATCTTCCTCACTTAGTTCAAATAAAGTAATTAGATCTCCCTAAAGCAATTTGTCATATCCTTCTGGGCTTGTTGTCTCAAATCTTTCCTTTACCAGCCTATATAGATCTAACACATTTTGTCTGTCAAAATCATCAAGCATTGCACTAAATATCTTGTAGAATTTAGTACTTCCATCAGCTCTGATGATCTGATAATACATCATGTCTTCTGCTAGAATGTGTGTCTTCCAGTCAATTATTAGATATTTTGTAGCTAAAGATTCAATAGTGACAACATCACCTGGAACTATCTTTAAACAAGCTTTAAGCTCTGCCTTCTCAGCATCATCCTCTAGCTTTTGTCTCTTGACACTTTCTTCATCAAGTTCTTTTCTTGTTCTCTTCTCACTTCCTTCTGCCTGGCTTTTACTTCCTTCCACAACCTCTGAATCCATAGGAACAAATGAATCTACCATTTTGATTAGTATTGTCAAAGGACATTGAATTTCGTAAAACTTTTGTTCTTATTCAACTGACTTGCTTGTAATTAGCCATATTTTCAATTAAGTACACACTTGATTCTCTTTTGGGCTTTGGTTGGGGGATTTCTTCTGATCTCTTCACCTTTAAGCTCTTTGCAAAGTTGCTACTTCCTTTTGTCTAGAGCTTTCAATAGTTTTTGATCTTTCTACAATGGTCAATCTCATGTTCTTTCTCTTGTAGTCTCTGAGCTATAACTCGATAATATGCATCCCTCATATGCTTTGAGTATTATCCCATGTAAATTAAGTTTTCCTCTTCTTCTCTTTGTCTTACAACCTTTCTCTTCTTTATATTCAGCTTGCATCTGAGCGTCTAATCTTTGAGCAACTTCCTCATCAAATGCAATTTGATCTTTGCCTTTCACTTTCACTGGTTTCTCAGGCTCCTGCATGATACCTTTTCCTTTATCTTTAGGATCAAGTTGTTGTTGAGGTGGTACTATTGGTCTTGTAACAGTTTCACTAACTTCTTTCATAATCACTCCTCTTGTTGGTATTATAGTGGTTTCACTAGATACTCCTTTCTCTTTTGATTTTTCTTTTGATTTCATACTTCTCATTTTCATATGGGTTCTGAGCAATTGTTGAGATCTTCTCTGTAATAAGAATTGTTGTTTGGAGTGAAGTACTTGGTTTCCGTAGTTCTAACAGATACACCTGGCAATAGTAGCTAACTGAGTGCACTGGAAGTAGTAACAGGTTCAGCAATAGTAATATTAATACTGTCAGTAGTAATTGATGTACTAGCATTATTAACTTCAAAAGGTAGTGGTGTTTTTTTGGTGTTTTTATGGATGAGGGACAAAAGGATTAGTGTGTGTGTGATGAAGAATATTTGTAGAATGAGAGAGGAGTGGGGGGAATGAATTGAAAGTGAAATTTCATCCTCTATTTATAGGCTAAATTTGGGTGAAAAGTGCCGCGCACACAAGAAATTATGCGGCGCACTTGGTGATTAAATGTGATAGTATTAAATGTTGATTGAAAAAGTACGGCACACTAGATAATATGTGCGGCGTACTTAGTGTGTTAATGCATTTGCATTAAAAGTCTTCATTTATTTCTTCTCATCAGATGGAAAGTGCGGCGCACTTAGGTATAGGTGCGGCGGTTTTCGGCTACATAGGTAAGTGCGGCGTACAATAGTGGAGTACGGCGCACATCTTATACTTTTAGCTTGAAATCTTTTCTTCTCTTTGTTTTTGTCTTTCATAGTACTTAATTTACTTTGAGCTCGTTTTAGTTACAGTAGTGTTCAAGTGAACCTGCAAGCAATTTTAGACTAATTAACATCGAGAGTTCACGAGAAATGGTAAAATTTATACAAAATAAACACCATGAAAAACTTGTATAATTTGGACGTTATCAAATCCTTCCACACTTAGCTTATTGCTTGCCCTCAAGCAATCAAAGCGAGAAAATAAAATCATTTATCGTGACGTGGATAAAATTAGATTTTATAAGAGATTGCACATTAGGTATCTCTTTAGGCATAGACATATAATATAGCACCTCGCATAGGAATAGTGTTTTTTTTTAATTTAAATTCACTCAGCCACTCAGGTAGGGTTGTATATTTGTAAGACACTAAATTTGTACAGACATAATCTAGACAGCTACTATAGGCTTGTACTTAACACATAAACCTGACTGAATGGCGAAACTTGGTATTTGTAGCGGATACAACTTCACATGCCAAAACATAAGCCTTTATTTCATTGAACTACTATAACACACATATAACTTTTTCTTAACTTTTTTTCATCTATGATTACTAAGGCTTGGCATAGAACTTCTTCATTTAACTTTTGGATTTCATCAACTTAGCACTAAAGGGAGTGCTCGCAGGGACTTGCGGAATTCATAATATGCTATAGATTAGGCTTCGGTTTAGTAAATATGATTATTAAGCATAAGTTCTAGAGCTTCTTAAATTACTGCTCTCTCAAATATAATATCAAACAAATACCAATGTTCCAGAAAAGGCGACATAAGACCAAGCGTAGACATCCATAACGACGGAATAGACACATATGACTACATTCAAACCTTAACTCGAACAAGCTAAAGGCATCAATTATCTTAGGTATCAAAGGTGGATACCCGAATATTCTAAAGGTTTAAAATTCTCACAATTTAGTGGACTGGGTTGTGCTAGCTATAATGTCAATCCGGTTGGATTTACCTTACTAAGAGCATTTTTTATATTTTGAAAGCATATATCTATTAAGATTTTTTTTATTTTTTTTTGGCAGGGCAAACATGAAGGGATATGATTAATTTTCCTATTTGGCTCCCCTCTACACTTAAGTTAAACATGCTCAATGTGATAACTGATAATAGAGATGAAATAGGGAAAATTTAAGGAAAACAGTACTTCCCGGGGCATAGAGAAATGTATGGTTGCAGTAGAGCTATCCTTGAGCATACTTCATAATTTTTCATATTCTTAAGCTAAAATACCTGCATAAAAGTAAACACACACAAAATATTTTTGTTGTTGTTTTTTTAGAAAAACTAAATAAAGGATATTAGTAGAAGAATGGAGGAGGGACTCCTCCACACTTAAGTGAAGCATGGGTTGCCTCCCGAGAAGCGCTTAATTTTTAGAGAGTCGTTAGCTGGACTCGTACTTCGGGAGTCATTCTTTTGGGAAAAAGGGAGTTACTGCATCCCTTGGGTCATTATCTTCTTCTTCATGATATAGTTTGAGTCGATGGCCATTTACTATGAACGTCTTTCCATCTTTTCCATAGAGTTCAACATATCCGGATGGATATTGATATTTCACTATATATGGTCCTAACCATCGAGATCTAAGTTTTGGTTGTTTAAATTTGTACTTAAAGTGAAAGAGTAGGACTTTATTTCCTTGTTTGAATTATTTTCTCATTCTTAACTTTTATAGTGACCAAGATCTTTGTTTTTGCCTTGTAACGGGGAGTTTTCATAGGCTTGGTGTCTAAGGTTCATCTAACTCATGAACTTTAAACATTCTTTTCTCACCAGAGCGATTAAGATCTGGGGTTTGCAGTTTTAATGCCAATATGCATGGTAGTTCAATTTTGAATGGGTTAAGTGGCTGTCTTTCCATATATTAGTTTGTAGGGTTGTAGTAACTGGTTCATCCTCTTTATTTTTATCTCTTGCTTTTTAATGTTTATCCACCTAGCCTATTGGTTGCTTTGCGTGTTCTATTTGCATTGGTAGTTGTAACTAGATTCAGCAGTTGTAAGTAGTAATATTAATACTGGTTAGTAGTAATTGATGTTAATAGCTTTATTAACTTCAAAATCATGAACATACCCCCCTTGAGTCTTCTACATCTCTTTAAACTATGAAATCTTCTTCATTCTTGATTAATTCCAGCCTCTCCTTTTGGGAGACATCCTCTCTGATCACCCAAAGTTTTTTAGCAGAAGACTTTATTCTTGAGTTGAATAACCTCTCTTGAGTTGTGGAGTTCTTGCCTTTTTCTTCTTTTCCAACTTCTTGACTCTCGTCTTTAGATTAGTAATTTCTAAATTCTGAGTAGTCTTGATATTCTCCAAGGCAAGAACCCTTTCAGACAATCTTGTACAAATTTCCATCAATTCATTTAGTTTCATACTGTCCTCCCCACTTCCAAATGTGTTAACTCTTGAGAGAGGTGGATCATTAGACTGTTTAGACAACCTCTCAACCTAGTTTGAGCAGGTCTGTCCCCTAATATGGTATCATGACGCCTAGGACCACTACCTGAACCAGTTCCCTGAGGAATAGGCTCATTAAGTGTTGCCATGGATTGGGTCCTAATTATGTTACCACTGTCCTGCTCTGCATCTAAGCTAGCAGCAGTAGTGGCATCCCTTTCCACACTATCTCCCCTCTCTTTATGGACAGTCTTATCAGCAACAAGGGTAGTAGGTCCACTAGACTGAGATATCTCAATGGCCTTTCTTTTAGTTTTCCTATGTTTGTAGGTCTTCTAGGGGTGTGATGATGATGCAACAGTAGGGATTTGTACAACATGAGATGGTGAAGCAGTAGTAGGGTGTGTGTTGGGGTTCAGAGGGTTGTCCTAAACCTTCACCCTCCACTGCTTGTGATGCCAACATAGATGGAAGCAATGGTGTAACTGTCCCTGAAAAATCTTTTCCCTGCCTTCTCATGTTTGCAAAAACCTTTTTAGTATGAGACGGTGTATCATATTCATCATTAAAAACTGCTTCAAGATTTTCAATTTTACTGTTCAAAAACAGTTGTAAAAACCTTGGATACATTAAAAACTTTTTAGAATTAAGATCCAAGTTTCTCAACATACCATCAAAAATCAATTTAGAAAAATTAAATTTTTGATTCTTAGCCAAACATATAACTGCTGATGCTATATTAGTACCAAATTCATTCCAAGTAATTGATTTAGAACTTAAACATTGTAAGATGGTATGAATAAGATACTTCTATTGAGGGAAAAAGAAAGATTTTTGAAAAGTAAGTTTATCAGAAAGTTTTTCATATCCCATCAATTGAAGGTTTTCAAAAATCTTAGTGTTTGTTAGACAAGTAATACCATCCTCATCATCAAAGTGAATATCTCTCCTCACAGATGATTATGTTATTACTACAGTCTTGCCAATAACTTTGGCATGCATTTGTGTTTAATTATTGACTGTTTTGATCTTTGCAGTAGACCAAAACTGCTCAATATAAGACACACAGATAGTTAGACTTACAGTTAAGGCATATCTGATAGGGCTAGTAGTCAGAAAGTCTAATATCTCATCAAAATCAGCATTCTCCGTAGATTTTTCCAAGTAAGCAATCATGTTATGTGAATCAGCAAATTTTAGAGCCTCTATTGAAGATAATTGTTGAAGTCGGTGATGAAATTATGGTTGGGTTTGTAATTGAGAGAGTATTAGAAGGATTAATAACAAATATGGTGTGATTGTATGCGCTTAAATAGGTAATAAAGGAAACCTATACACGAAGTTTTCGTTTATAGTCAAAGAATACCCTCAGCAGTTATAACTCCAACGGTAACTGATAAGTGTAAAATACACATATCCATTTGTACTTAAAATAACCTAATTAAACCCAAAACAGACCAAAAATGGCAAAAAATGTGCTTGTATTTGTGTTTTGTGTGTGCAGGTACGGATATATCAAAAATCACAAAGAAAATAGTCAAAGAACGGGCAAGCACGGACACGAGAATCAGAAGAGTACAAAAAGAAGCCAAGGATTCAAAACCGATGCCAGAAAAGTCAAAACCGCAGTAAAATCCAGTCAAAGTGGTCAGACAAAGTCAACCATTAAAAGACAAAACCCACAATATTCTATTTTAATCCTCAAAGTTTCACAAAAGTCCAAAAATAGCCTCTCATCTCTTATTGGGCCCTAGATTCCTTATTGGGCCCGAAAAACCCTAAATGAGCCTCACCCGGATCCTTAAGCCCAAAAAACCTTAGCACATTTCCCTTTAATATAAACTTCAGGGACCAAACTTGCAATTTCCCAAACCTTTTATAAACGAGAAAAGAAGAAAAGGAAGAGAGGGGCTAGAATTGCAAATTCTTCAAACTATAACAGTTTTAACTGTCATAAAAATGGCGCGAATCCTATTTACTATTCACTCGTTGTCCCATCTTTACCCAACGGTCAAAATCAAAGGGATTTTTGGAATTAAGGGTCAAGAAAGTCAATTCATGGAGTCTACAATGCAATGGCAGGGCCAAATCAGTAAATCAAGAGGCAATCACTAGCTTACTCTCAAGCATAAACCACGTCAGCTATGGTAAAGCACACAAGAGATGTGGGATTTGCACTAGACTCACTCACAAAGAAAGCACAAGCTGTCACATCAAGGAATGACAGCTTGGCAATCCTGAGGTGCACACAAATGATCTAACGGCTACAAATCATTCTCAAATGATTGGATAAATGAAAGGTGGTGATTTAAAGGAGCGGGGGAATGGCTCAAGAGGCTAGAAGGATCCAAGGCAGCCTATAAAAAGGGCCTCACCTCTCACACACACACAATCGAGGTTTTTGGTAGTTTTTAGTCTAGCTTAATTTCGTATTTTTCTTAAATGTAATTTTCCTTAAAATATTTTGTAATCTCCTTTTAAGTAATGTAATCAGTAACTTTCATTAATGAAATTTAGTTTAAATCATTCATAAGCTCTCTTTACTTTTTAGTCAAAAGCTCTCTTAATAAGCCAAATTGTCTCAATAAGCTAATAAGCTCATTTTAAGCTCTTTCAGTCTATAAGCTGAAATAGAGCTTATTTTAATTCAGTATTAATCTTACCTAAACCTTAAATCAGTTTAACTTACATTTATCATGGACCTTATTGGATATGAGCTTTTTGGAAGGGGATCTTAACTTGGAAGAGATCCCAAGGACTTATACCCTAGCTTATTAATAAGCTAGGGAGCTTGTAGCTGCTCTTAATTGAGACCTTTTGTTTAGCTAAAGGTTCAAGTAAGTTTCTCTTTTCCTTTTTCTCTAATTTCAGTTTAAACTGCTTAGTTATAGCTTATATGCTTATTATTGCTTATTTGCTTATTCTCTTTGCTTATTAGTACTTATTTGTGTTTAGTTTAGCTTAATAATCTTAGATGTTCATCTGTTTTTGCTTTTGATAGTTTAGATCTTTGTTTTTAATATATTTGACATAAAAGCATAAAAAAAACCAAAAATAGTAGTATAATGTCTTAGATCATAGATTCTAGCTTAATTAGTTGTTAAATTGTGTTTAATAGGTTTGATATAAGCTAGTTAATATCTGGTTTTAAGGGTTTAATAGTTAGAATTCATAAATCTTAGTTTAATCATTTTTGTCAAAGTCTATAAGGGGTGTTTGGCACAAGCTTGTTTGACCAGCAAAAGTCAAACTAATTTGATCAAATTACTTGAGTCACTTGTGTTTACCTTTAAGACAATTAGGAAAAGAGTTTTTATAAGTTAGATTTTGAAAATGAAAAAGTTAGAGCTTATATTCCTTGTTTCTGCACCAGGGCACCTTATCTCTTAAATTTTAATTGTGAAATCTTGAACCAAGCCAATTAAGGCTTGGTTATCTCTTGATTTATGTTTGTACACTCTATTGGAGTGTGTCTAAAGTGCAGGTTTACCCTTAGGTAACCTGCACTTGTGCAAAGTGCATCAGCAGTACTAAGTTAGTTAGTACTGCTGATACTTAAGCCCCAAATTAAGACCAGCAAAGCTAGGGTTTAATAGCTCTTCTTTTAGTATTTTATAGACTAGGTATAGCTTAATTTAGATTAGGATTTAAATTTCATTTTCTAGCTTATTTACATAGCTTATTTTGCTGTCAAAAGTCATTAAAATTTCAAAAAAGCCAAAAACAGTAGTAATAGAAGTTAGCCTTTAAGTTTTAAATTTTAAGTTGTAGTAACTGTTTTTATGATTTGGAATCATAGTCTAGAGGTAGGTTATTAAGTTTTTAAAAGCTCAGCTTCTATTTTGGTATTTTAAGCATTTTAGCTCATTTGGTTTTTGAGGTTTTAAGTGCTTTTTCTGAGTTTGCTTAGTTCATGATCAATTTCAGTAGATTAAAAGTAGTTTAAGCACTGATTTCTTTTCATTTATAGATTAGGCATATCACAAGCTCATTAGAACTTCTCTCCTTTTACATTTTGAAATGTTGACGTTTTTTTAGCTTAATTTCTAAATACCAAGGGTTAAACTCACTTTCTCAGGTCAGTGATATATAAGCTGTTATTGAGCTTATTTGTCGGTTTTAGATATACGTCTTTCATTAAAGTTGTTCTTCCTCAATTTGTTCTACAAACTTTTTCTTTTGAGTTTTTCCTAAAAAGATTTTTTTAACTATAACTTATTTAGGGGTTATTAGGACTTTGGTTCGTTCTCGGGTTTGGTCTTCAGGGACGATCTTGTACTTTTTCTGTTTCAATTGTTCCAGTTAATCCTTGCTATTAAATGTTTGACCCGTTTTAGCTCTTAAGTCTTTTACACAGTTAGTCCCTAAGATAGTTTTTTAATTAGTTTTTAATTAATTTTAGTTAATAATTAGGGTTTAGTTTTAATTAGTTTAGAATTAGTCTTTAAAAATAAAAAGTAAAAAATTAGGGCTTTTATTTTTAAAATTTTTTTTGACATTTTTCTTTATTAAGTGTAATTTTTATTAAAATTTTTAGGATTCATTTTTAATAGTATTATTATTTTTTATTGTTTTAATTAGTTTTAAATTTTAGAAAAAATATTTTTTAATCTAAAAAGCCAAAAAATAGTAATTTCTTTTTCTAAAAATTTTCTTTTTACTTATTTTTCTTAGGAAAAATATAATTTTCAATTATTTTCTTTTTATTTTGTATTTTGAGCATTTAAATTAGAATTTAAATAGTTTTTAATAATAAAAAAATTTCAAAAATAATCTAAATTTTTTTTTCTTAAAAATTTCCGTTTATCTAATTAGTGTGTAGAAATTAGTTTGCACTCTTAGGGTTAAATTTAAATTTACTTTTGTTATTGGTCGCGGTTTTAATTGTTTCCCCGTGAATTAGTTTAATTGTTTAATTTTACTTGTTTTTAATTGTCCATTTTAATGTTTGGCCATTGCATGTCTCTTATGTTGGCTTGCATGATCTGTGTAGAATATGTAGTCACTAGCATTTATTTCATAAGTGTTATGTTTTTATGGCTTGCTATAGGTTGTTTTGTATTTGATTTATGGACATGTATTTGTGTTTGTTTAGGCTTATATATGCTTATTTGATAATTGTCTGAAGCTGTGTTTTATTTGGCTATAATGATGTTTCAAGTTTTTTTTGGCTGTATAAAAAGGTTGGATAGTTGGTTGTAAGATTAGCTGTGTGATCATGAGTGCTGCAAGCTATATTTTGTTTTGCTATTGCATGTCTTTTATATTGGCCGACATGATCAATGTATAATCTGCTGTCATTGGTGTTGATTTCATAAGTGTTGTTTTACTACACAAAATGAAGGGATAGTTGAGTGCGAAATTGATTCACCTTAACAACCTTTATTTTTACGGCTGACCCGAGGATTTATGGCTGCGTATATGTATTAAGGTGTGTTTTTTATGGTTATGCCAAAATGGAAGGTTGTCTTTATCGTTATGTGATGTAGTTTTCGTGCTATGTTTCAGACTTCTTTGTGTGACATGTGTATGATCTCTGGTCACCGAGGGGTTTAAAGGCTTGTTGCATAAGCTAAATACAACCGTGGTTCCTACGAAAGAGTGTTATTGTATTTTATGGTTTTCGTAGTTTAGTTTATTTTGCAGATTAAATAAACAGGTGGAGCTTGGATTGGTGATTGGCATTTTACGCTTAGGGATGGATATATGTGGAGTATTATATGTGGTTGAATTCACATGCATGACGTTCCGTTTCGCGCTATATCTTTCAGAATTCAACCAAGCACTTAAGAACCCCAAGCTGTCTCATTTCTCTTATACTTATTTTTCCCATTATCCCACTTTTAAGCTATTTTCTAATTACGCATAATGCTCAACTTAAGTGTGACGAAAAAATGAATTGGAAAAATTAGACTTATTTTTAAACTATTAACTTTTGTTCGCCCTCGATAATCTATAAATCTAATCTTGTTTTTGATTTTTTGCCACTTATGTTAATGTATTAGAATAAAACATATTAAATAAATAAAGGTTTCTTGAAACCAGAGATGCGTCCTGATTGATAGAGCAGATCCGACTCAGGATCAATTACATTACTAGCATATTTATACCAATCTCTCAAAAAATGTAAGGTTTAGATCTTAAGGAATTCAGGTATCCATCTTTGATACCTAAGATAATTTGTGCCTTTAGCTTTCTCGAGTTAAGGTCTGAATGCAATTGCAAGTGTCTTATCCGTCGTTACGGCTATGTATTTGTAATTTGTCGCCTTTTCTGGAGCATTGGTATCGGTTTAAAAATTGTATGAGTCTGCCGGTGATTTATTGATTCTACAACTTGTGCTTGTTAAATCATTACGAGACCGCAGTGAGATCACGTTTGCGTGATAAAGGTATTTATATGTGATAAAGAGGCAACTTAGGATTTAACCCAAATGGTCATTCCATTATATTATTTATTCTTTTAGCTAATTGCATTGATTAGCTAACCATCCAAATAAAACCCTTTTGTAGCACTCATGTTTAGTGCTAGATACCTCTAGTTTAACCCTCTAAGCCATTCTATTCATTTTTCTTATCCACTAAAATGAAAAAAAAATACAAAAATATATAACATTTAGCCTAGCCTTATCCCTTATCGAAAGTCTAAATGGGTAGTTGCTAGTTGCTTGGTATGATTGGTTGATTTTTACTTATAGTTTGCTCGCGCTTGGCTATAAGTGTTGTGTCATTTCAACGAAGATGAAGATGCGCAGCTTTGTGTTTCGTATTTTTTGTGGTGTACACTTATATTAAGTGTGGGGGAATTGTTAGTTGTGTGAAAGTGGAGTGAAAAAAAAAGATGAAGATGCGTAGCTTCGTGTTTCGTATTTTTTGTGGTGTACGCTTATTTTAAGTGTGGGGGAATTGTTAGTTATGTAAAAGTGGAGTGAAAAAAAGATGAAATAAAAAAAGAAATGAAAAAAGTGATAAAAAATCGAAAAAAGGAAAAAAAGAGAGAGTGAAATACGAATAATAGTTGAGATGTTCGATTATCTAATGGGTTTGTGGACTGTCGTAACTAGCAACATGGGTTTCTTGAACTTGTCAACATGTATATTATAAAACCATTTCCATTATATATTTCCCATGCCTTATGCACACCCTTATTATCCCTTAGCATATACATTATAACCCGAATAAAAGTACTCTTTTGATATTTATACCTGGTGCTTACGCCTTGTCGGGTCATTTTTGTTTCTGTAGGTGATTTGACAATTAAATAACATATTATTAACAATTAAACGCAGCGGATAAATCACCAATCAACGGATCCATAGAGTCATATGATTAATCATAGTTAAAACAAGAAAAGTAATACCTTTGAAGCGTAATCGTTAGAATCAATTGGTGACCTTCACCTTAACACGAAACTTCCAATGAAACCAAGTGATCAATGGAGATCACCTCTATGATGTATCCACACTACACTTTCTTGTATACCAATTAGATGCTAGTCTTAACCCCGTAACCTTGGAATTCACCTTGAATAAACTAGATACAAAGTGATTGAAAAACAAGAACACAAAAACCCTAGAAAGAGTGTGTTTGTACCGTGTATTTATAGGAGGGAGGAGGGGAGAGTCATTTGGAAAGATGTAATCAAATTAATTTTGGGAATCAATTGGGAGATCATCACATTTAATTTGATTGGTCAAACAATCTTATCCCCTCCCTTAAGACCATAAATGGCCAGCCCCTATATGGCTCATATGGGCCTCCTCTTTTGTTTTCCAAGTCTAATTAACTAAGTACAATATTATTGTTCCCACTTCGTTAGTAAACAATAACTACAAAGTTATCATTAACTAACTCATGGCTTGCTAGTAAAGTAAACAATTAGTTTATTAAAGAGATTTTTGTGCAAACAGTTATAATAAATAAGTACAAGACACAAAAATAACTTTTCAACATTTAACTCTTTTTATTAAGAATTATACCCCCATTGTATGTGAAACTACAATGGGGATTGAATGACAATGTGTGTGTGTGATCTCCTCACTAATAACTTTTCATAAACCTAAAGTGTTATGCAAAGTTAACTACTATGCTAACCAACTGAGCTTGCTCAGGGACTTAGTAGATTTGGAGGAGTAGATGTGTGTTAGTGAAAGATACAACTTTAAATGCACAAACTTGACATCTACTCCATTACAAGAGTTCTATTTATACTACTTAGGAAAGGTCACCCTTACATGGGTGTTGAGCACTTATCTTAGATCTGATAGGTTAGTACATTTGTACTGCTTTGTCCCCATCACGACATCTATTCTAAGTATGTGACAAATGCTCTTTCCAAGTTCAGTTCTTGACTCTGAGCTTGTCGTATACCTTCTTTAGGATAAGCTAACTTCACGAGATAAGAGCTTGGACTTATCTGCTTTCAAATTATCCCAACTATTCTTCAGTCTCTTATCTTCAGGGTCTTCTAGTTGTTGGAGATCGTATGGGGCTCAGTAAGTCTATTGCCACGACTCACTGAACCCATCACCTTCTTTTTTGGCTCAGGCTTCATTCACTGAGTACCGCCTCATGGAATGCTTGAGTCTTTGTTGTAGACTCAGGCTGCGCATCTTAAAGGTAACTCACTGAGCGACTATTCACTCAGTGACCTTGAAATATTAAAGGTTATTTACACTTAGGTTATATTGTATTCAAATCCTAAGTGAAAGATCATTGGGCACTAAATTGGCCCAACAATCTCCCCCTATTTGGATATAAATATAGCCTAAGTGTTTTTCAGTGTGAGTGAGTACTTACCTCTTCTTCTCACACTGATTTTTGTAAAGCTATCTAGGATACTGAGTTTTTAACATAAAAAGTACTTCATTGAATGATTACAAGGTCCTATTATCTATTACAAAAGATTACATAAGTACTCAGTCCATATTGTATCCAAGAGCTTCCAGCTTGACTTTCTTTGACTTGAGCTTTTCTTGGTCAGGGTGTTCGACAATGAGTTTCCTCAGCTTCATGTTGAACCTTGCATTCTTAGGAGACTTGACCAAAGATGCAGCTACTAGATATGACACAAGAGCTTCCATTCCTACTTTGTCGATGTCAGTCCATCTTTGGAATGCTTGATCACCAAATTCGTCAGTGAAGAAAATTCCATACTCAGGTTCTTCAATGACGCTGTTATTTACGAACGGGATATTTTCAGGGAGAGCTCGATTGCATTCCAATCCAGGGATTCTTGTTTTAGGCTCAAGTTCCATGAGTTTCCATTTTCTTCCTGAGACTTGTGATGGGGTTTGTTCTGGAACAGGAAGAGCAGACTAAATTCCAAGTTCCTCAAGAATTTTCTTTAGTCTTTCATATCTTCGACTTAAGGAATTCATCAGGTCTTTTACCACTGCAATTTTCTTTTTAGGAATGATTTCCCTCAGTTCATCTAATTCGGAGATACCAAATGCACCAAAGAGAAAGGGTTCATGGACTTCAAAGTTTCTACCATTAGTGCCTCTGTAGACTGTTATAACAACTGGCTTGGTTTTTGGATAGATCTTGATATCAATGATAGGTTCTGGTTTTAGTCTACCGCTGACAGTCCACATATAGCTATCGGACTTGTGCTTTCTGAGCTCAAGAGATTTTCTAACTTTCTTAGTATATTGTCTTTTGAGAACAGCATGTTTAGCATCCTGAGCTTTCTTAAACATTTCACCAAACTTTACACCTTTAATTGCTTTAGGATCAAGTCTTATCTTTTCAGCCTCTTCCTGAACAACTTTGATCACCTCATACTTGGTCATTACAAGCAGCATGGCTTCTTCCTTAGCTTTCTTGATTTGTTCCTCTTTATCCCAATAGTCTTGAATTTCTTGTTCAGTGAGGTAGACTATTTTCCCATTAATCACGAATTTAACTCTAACTGGTTCATTAGGGTCAGGACGAACAATAGATGAGGCTTTAACCAGTTTCTTTGAGAGATCATCATCAGACTCAGTTGCAATCCCTTTTCATTTATCAATATTTGGAGTTGCTTGAGAGCTTTCAGGATGAATGATGATTGAGGTGATTGGTTAAGCTTGAGTTGGTGGGATTACAATGGATGGGATTGATGAGATTGGAATTTCCAATCTTGGTTCTTTAGTCTCCCCCTCAGTGTGAGAAGGAGGTTCTTCAGTGACAGTGGTGTTTGCATTCTCCCCCTCAACATTTGCTTGAATGTCAGTGAGAGCAAGTGTCGGAGTGACACTGCCTAAGGGAGCTGAAGAGGGATGACCTTGAAAGGTTGCATACATTTTAGTCATCATGGACTTAATCTCGAAAGTGTCCTTCTTAAGAGAAGAAATTTCTCGTTTAAGAGCCGTTTGAGAGAGTTCAACTCCAGATAGTCGGGAGCCAAGATTCCAAGCCATATTGGTAGAGGTCTTCATCCAAGCAGCTGATGCTTCTTCTTGCTTAACAGCATGATCTTGAATAGATTTCACAGTAGACAAAAGTGCAGAGAAATCAAAGCCCTTTACTAAGGAAAGTACCTTAGTGACGTTGGAAGAGATTCTTGTGAAAGTCTCAGTAGCTTCATTGAGTTTTTGGTTTGTAGCAGGATCAACTTTGACTACATTAGATATTTCTTTGAGAAGCTGAGTGATGACATTCAGGCCTTTGTAGAGATCACTGTTGGTAGTGCTACTTCTATCAAGAGAACTCATAGAGGCTTCCACAATTTTGTCAGTCTGATCTCTGTGAGCGATGTTCTCATCATAGTATTGATCAACAGAGGCCTTAAGGTCAGCATATGAGACTGCTGCTTCTTCATGCTGCTCCCATTGTTTCTTAGTGATTCTTTTGAAGTGGACCCTGGATATCTTCCTGAGATACCTGATTAATTGCCTTTCAGTGAGAGGAAGAATGTTGTCAAACTTTTTGAGGTCAGGACTAGATGAATCAGAAGCAGATTCTTAAACATGAGACGGTTCAGGCTGATCTTGCTTTGGTGAGGGAGTTCTAACTTCCTTATCATCCTGAGGATCCTCATCCATGTCATCTCCAACATCAAGCACTTCCTCATCACTTTCTTGAGCCTCATCCTCAGAGAGAAGAATAGCTCAAACATCTGCATAAGTGAGTAGCATGGTTTGGGTATCCGGTTCCCCTTCATACGAAGGCTCGCCTTTGTTTTTGGTCAGAGACTGGTACCTCAAGCTAGAGGACTGGGTCTGGTCCTCCTGTTACTTAGCACCAGTCCCTAAGAGATCAGCAACAGGATTGTGGATTGGTTCCATATCAGCGGGTGGTATGTTTCCCCCTGAGTCTTTGCCCCAAGTGACCCTTCAAGACGCGGCGTGGTTTTAGTCGTGCCTTCATTAGAAGTCGTAAAAGTGATGTCCTTGTCAAGGGGTTGTTTGTTTCCCCCTGAGTCTTTAGGATAAGTAGCAGTACCCTTAGGCAAAGGTTTAGATGGACGAGTGCCCTCATTGAGTATGGAAGGCAATCCCGTACTAGCGAGTTGTATGTTTCTCTCTAGATCTTGGGGATCAGGTATGGTGCCTGAGGAGACTGAGTGGGATTGCTCAAAACCCTCTGTTGGCTTGAGTGGTGATTCCTTGGTCTCAGTGGGTGGTCTTTTGAACTTAGGCTATTTTCTCTTCTTAGAGAGTGTTCTTGAAGCCTCAGTGCCTTCTGACTTAGGTAAGGTTGGAGCCATAGTCTAAGACTTCCCTTTCTTTAGCTTTGCAACTAAAGGAGGTTGAGACACTGAGTCCCTCCGATTGTTTACAACAATCATATGGGTCGTCAATTCAATATCAGTGACTTTGGATGGGTCCTTTGAAAAATTTGAGTTACTCAGGATGGGGGTAGAAACCTAAATTTTTTATCCTAAGTGTATTCAGAACCCAGTAACACTTGTAAAGCACATGAGATAAATCTAGGGTATGAAACATATTTCAGCCTAGACTTATTCAGTAGCTTGGTTACGAGATCACTATAAATGATCTCCCTGATGTCAACCTCAGTCCTAGTGTTGAGACTGCAGGCTAAAAGCTGCTGTATGGAGTTTACTTGCTTAGTGGAGGAGTAATTCCCGTCGAGAACCTGAATCACAAAAGTGAACAGAATTCTCCAAGCCATAGGAAATGAGTTCTTCAGGACTGGGGTTTTGTCTAGGTAACTCGGGTTGATGGCAATTTTGCCTAATTCCTTCTTAACGACCTCAGGTATGGGATGATCAACATATTTACCATTATTATAACCAAGACCAGTTGATGAACAAAAAGTTTTGAAATCAAGGGTCAAAGGTCGTTGCCCATTTGAGACTGAAAACTTGATGATAAATTCCTTGAGGGGGCATTTCTCAGGCTCATCAGTTGATGGAAAAGGGTCAAAGGCAACAGCAGTGCTCCAAAACTCCCTGAGGAAGTTCTGATAGACCATTGAGGGGCAGTTGGTAAAAGCATTGTACAAAGGACAGTTTCATAAAAAATTCATTATGGGCTTGTAGGTAGGCACATTTGGTGGGTAGTTAAAGTTACCCACCACATTGTTGGTCTAAAAAATCACGTTGTCCACAATCATGTTTGTCCATTGAGGAGCATACTTGATTGTTTGTTGTTCTGCCATTTTTATATGAGTATTGTTTTGAAAACAAAAGGTTTTAATGGCAGAATACCACACACCAGATGGTCACAAGCTTATTTCAAACTTGATCGCTGCCGTGAAATGCGTGATATGTTGTCAAAAGAGACTATACTAAGATGGATATATTTATATGGAACACGATTGACCAAAACAAACGTTTGAAAGAAGTATTGCAATAAATAACTGATTAAGAGATAAGCTTTTTACCGAAAAACTTGAAGAACACCCACACTTTTGCTTTGAGAGAGAATTTGAGCAGAGATTTGTGTGTGTGTTCTTGTTTTGATGAAGGATATTTATAGAGGGTGTGTGAAAAGTTTTTTTTGATTATTATAAAATTTTCATTTTTGGAAAAAGTTAAAATTGTTTTGGGAACACATTTAATGCTATAACCCACTAGTTGCACGATTCCCTCTTTTACGGCTATAGTGTAGCCGTTCTGTTGTCTTTTACTTTTACAGTCATGACATATGGATAACGGTCAAGAGTCTTTTGATTAGACATGTTGGGAATATATTGTGTGCATGGGAGTGAGCATTAAATGCTTGTTGGGGCTAATTGAGTGAAATTTGAAGTGGGGGCCCATAACTATTGGATGACAGTTAGACAAGGAATATTTGTTCCTTATTTAATATGTTCAGTCACCAACCTAGGACATTAAGTAACTAAATACTTGGATCATTTAGTTACTTCATTTAATGTGTCCCTCGGTGTCATGGGATTCATGTGGGTTTCAAGGAGATGGTTTTAGGGAGAAGAATATACACCATAGTGAATACGATTAATCAGGGAGACTGATTAATCAATATTCAACATGCCTAATTCTGCTTTCAGTCTGGTGAAAGTAGGTTCATCCAGGGGTTTTGTGAAGATATTAGCTAGCTAGCTGATACTCAATGGGGATGAAGTGTAATTTAATATCTCCTTTAAGGATGTGATCCCTAATGAAATGATATCTAATATCAATATGCTTGGTTCTTGAGTGAAGTACTGGATTGTTGGATATTGCAATGGCACTGGTGTTGTCACAAAAGATGGGTACCATCTTGTAATGAATGTCATAGTAACTGAGTTGACTTTTCATCCATAGGATACTTGCACAACACCCAACAGCAGCAACATATTCAGCTTTAGCTGAGGACATAGCTACTGACTGTTGTTTCTTGGCACTCTAACAAACTAATTTTCCACCAAGTATTTGGCAAGCACCTAAGGTACTTTTTCTATCCATATTGCAACCAGTATTGTCTGAGTCTGAATATCCTTTGAGATCAAAGCCTAAACATTTTGGATAATACGGACCAAGGGTTGGAGTACCTTTCAGGTACCTGAGGATTCTTTTCACAGCTATTAGATGTGATTCCTTTGGATTGGACTGATATCTTGCACATAGGACTATGGAGAATTCGATATCAGGCCTTGTTGCAGTCAAGTACATCAGTGACCCAATCATTCCTCTGTATGAGGTCTCATTAACTGATTTGCCAGCTAAATCAGGACCTAAGTTATTTGGAGGAACCATAGGTGTTTTCACTAAGGAACTATCAGAAATTTCATATTTCTTGAGTAAGTTCCTGGTGTACTGTTCTTGACAGATTAAGATGCCTTTGTCATCCTACTTGATTTGCAATCCAAGGAAGTAGGAGAGTTCACCCATCATACTCATTTCAAATTTCTTTGTCATTAGTTTCTTAAACTATTTACAAAGTTTATAACTTGTTGAGCCAAATATGATGTCATCTACATACACTTGAACAAGGATGACTTCTCCTTTAGATTTATAGATAAACAATATGTTATCTATTCTTCCTCTGGCAAACTTATTTTG
>BQNB010025364.1:0-56275 GCA_026074375.1 Tanacetum coccineum
ACTGCTTCTAGCTTAGAAGTAGAGCAGGACAGTGGTAACATCAAATAAAACCCAATCCATGGCAACACTTAATGGATCAAGTCCTTAGGGAATTGATTCAGGTAGCGGTCCCAGGTGCCAAGATACCACATTGGGGGATGTGGATGCTCAAACTAGGTTTGAGACTACATCTACATAGTCTAATGATCCACCTCTCTCAAGAGGTTACACACTTGGAAGTGGGGAGGACACTCTGAAATTATTAGAATTGATAGAACGTTGTACAACTATCAAATTTGTTGCATAAAAACAAACAGAGTGATTTGGTGAGCCAAAAAGAATTGAGAGATTAAGTGAGCTTAAAAAATAGAAAGAGAGATGTGTGAATAAAAACAGAAATGAGTGATTATGTGAGCAAAAAGAATTGAGAGATATTGTGAGCATAAAAATAAAAAGAGAGCTTGTGAGAAGAATCAATTGATGTTGGAAGTCCTTTTTGGAAAGAAATTGAAGTTAGTGCTCGTAACTTAAAATTTAATGTTGTTTGTCTTAGGTTATTGGGTTACTTACTACTGTTAGGCATAACATTGTGCTGTCAGTTTAAGTTAATGCTGCTAAGCCTAATTTAGTGCTGCCAGTTCAAGTTAATGCAGCTGAGAGTGATTCTATAAATACTTTGATTAAGGGTTTCATTCGATTCTTTATTCGATTTCAATCATTCAAACACTCTCTAACCATAAAACCTAACTCAATTTCATCTTTGATCATCAAAACATAACACAATGTCAAACCTAACTTTTGCTGATACTCACAACATGGTCGCATTCTTGGAAAAACCCACTGAAAGTGATGGGTTTCATGAGATTATTGATTTTCTGAATGCTAATCAGATTCGTTATGCATTGACTGTCAATCATATCATCTACACATCTTGCATTCAACAGTTTTGGGCAACGGAAAAGGCAAACAATGTTAATGGTGAACGTTAGTTACAAGCCCTAATTGATAAGAAGAAGGTGATCATCACAGAGTCAAGCATTAGAAGTGATCTTTACTTGGAAGATGCAGAAGGTACTGATTGTTTGCAAACTGCTATAATTTTTGAAGAAATGGCACGGATGGGGTATGAAAAACCTTCTCAAAAGCTTACAGTTTATAAAGCTTTCTTTTCTCCGCAATAGAAGTTCTTAATTCATACCATTACCCAATGCCTTAGTGCCAAATCCACTGCATGGAATGAATTTAGTAGCACAGTGGCTTCTTTAATCATATGCTTGGCCACAAACCAGAAATTTAATCTGTCTAAGTACATTTTTGATGCTATGGTGAACACTTAAATGGTGGGGTTAAGTTTTTTATGAATCCATGATTTATACAAGTTTTCATTAATCAACAGCTGCTTGGAGACATAATTTCACCATCACAAGAAGATTTATGTTTAATCCCTCCCCACAAAGAAATTTTTTACTCACATGCAAGAAATAACAGGAAGGAATTTTTCTAGAGAAATAACACCTCTATTTGATACTATATGGTCAAGCTTCTGAAAAGAAGGTGAGGATATCAGACCAACAAACAGATTCCAATCAAATACCTATTGCTGATCAACTATCTACATCCTCTCAACCCAAGCAGAAACAAAGTCCAAGAGGAAATAGATGAAGGAAGCAGAAGTTGCTCATGATGAGACAGAGCATGAGGAAAGTGTACCCACACCTTCCAATGATCCACTACCCAGTGGTGAGGATAGCATGCAACTTAATGACACACATGATGGTTTTATGTACAAAGGCAAAAACTGCTCTTGACTAAGAAAAGGCTAAATCTGATCAAGCTATTGAGATTACTAGTCTCAAGAAGAGGGTAGATAAGCTAGAAAAGAGGAGAAAGTTCAGAACAATAGGGCTTAAAAGATTAAAGAAAGTTGGTGCAGCTAGAAGAATTGAGATCTCTCTCTCTCATCTCAGATAGTTTGGGTGCTCAATTTGCGAGCGAGAGCGCGCAGGCGAGAGTGTGTGTGGATGAGAATTAAAGATTTACATCCCCAAAATGTAGAGTATAAGACCGAGGGCGTGTGACTTCATGATTATCATACTTCTAAGCAATACAGAACGACCTCTATATGAGACGTTTTAAGAAAATTGATCACTTGAATTAGGAAATAATAAATTGTTTAAACATTCAGCGGAAGCATAAAAATAGACGATACGACATCGTTTTTAAATAGTACAAGTGATCTTCAGATAACGGGAAATGACTGCAATGCATGAGACTTCATATAGCATCTTCGTTCTTAATACCTGAGACAACATTGCTAAAGTGTCAACATAAAGTTGGTGAGTTCATAGGTTTGTTTAAGCAGAAAAATGTAGTGTTTATGAATCACAAGATTTCATCCACATATGACAATATAACAGATACAAAGTCATATAAATTGCATTACTATTGTCTAAGCTCATGACACCGAAGCGTTAACATATACCAACAATGAATGAATGCCCTTGCAGGTGTCTAACCCGGGACACCCGTAATCTGACTCAAATGAAACTGTGTTTGCTTGACTAATGTCAGTCCAAGACAAACAGGGACGTCAATCCCGATAGATCTATCCATAACATTCGCGCTTACAAGTAATTAACGGTTCATGATAAATCGGGCAGATGGCAACTTGGGTTAAATCGGGACTTAGACCAATCAGTAATGAGTAATTGCACTTGTATTCACACGTTTGAAATAAGCAATGTTCTCACCCCAAAAGATGATTTAAAACAGTAGAGTAGGGGCTATGAATACTCACCTTGTTAGTTAATCGTCTGGAATTGGTAATTGATTAAGGCACGCCAAATAGCGACTCAGTCAACACCTAAATTATGACAATTCTGAGTTTATATACTAACACTCAATGTATGAAACGAATTTTGCAAATGGGTCATAAAAGGTATTGTCGTTTCTGAGATAACGCTTATATGTTTTCAAAATATCATTTAAACCGTTGGCTCTAGGGGCAACTTTACGACTATAGGCACATATACAGGAATTGATACTATTATGCGTCGTAACTTATATTTACAAGTTCCATATCTCAGGAAAATATAGACGTCATTAGTTAGTTACTAGGTCTATATATTTATTTACACCGCAGTCGTCAATTAATTCGTATATTTATCAGTTTTATTTATCCCGGTTCGTTCGACTCGTTTAATTAATTTATAAAGATTATTTATTTACCACTAACACCCTTAATTTTCCATATTGTCACATGTGGTCTCCTAATTCTTTTAAAATAATGTTTATCGAATGTTTTTCATATTTTAATTTCTACGCCTTTTATTCTAATATTTTTACGTTTTAAATCCGAAGAGACCTTTAATTATTGTTTGTGTCAAAAAAAATTTTATATAAAAGCCGTGTTAAATTTGTTTATACGTTTACAATTTAAATGCGTCGTTATTATTCCTGATTCATTAAAATCGTGGTTTATAAATTTTCTAGTTATCGAGTAAATCTTGCTTTGCTAACGAGGTTACTTACTCGTTTGAGTTTTTGACATAAAATGACCTAAAGATTCGAAGGCACGCATGCCTAAGCTCCTACACGTCTAAATTTTATTAGGTAAATTAATATGAAAATTGTATAAGGTATTACATGTTCTATTATAATACTATACCAACAACACATATGGCCTACACCCTTTTTCTTTTCTGTTTTTCTGCCTTCCTTGTCGTGCCCAATAGTGGGCTTATTACCACTGTTGTGGTTTTTTCTCTTCATAATTCATTCAAAGTTTATATATCTAGTTCTCCCATTAAACCCACAAAGTGCCCGACTTGGATACTTGGGTTACGAGGCCCTTAAACGTTGAGATACAAGGATGTTTGGTGGGCTGAGCAGACCCAACAGCGGCTGCTGTGGTCACTTCTCTTTGCAGCGCAACAGTCACGACAAGGCAGCGGCCTGTGGTGGCTGTTGGCGTGCATTGGGGGGTGCGTCTCAAGTAGTAACTATTTGTCAAGTATGGCGGGGTCTTAGTATGAACCAACGAGTACGGTTTGCTCGTCTTTAACAGGGTCTGCGACGTACCAACAGCGAGCAAAAGCTTCGCTGTGGTTCGTCTTGGGTTACTTGGTCACGCCCTTGGTATGTGTCGAGGTCACATCATAAAATATTCTACAACACTTCACGCGTAATCCTAGAGTTTATTAGTCCCTAGTGAGCCAACGTAATATATCATGTATGCGTTTAAAGTTAATGTAATTTCCCTTGATTCATTATTTGTTTACACGCATGATGCGTTATCTACAAGTTTTTACTATGTGTTGTTATTTCATGCACGATACAACAAAGTCTTTGCATTCGTACGTACGTACTAACCACACATGGGTCATATGTTGTGCACTAGCTATGCCAAGCCTGAGGCTTTCAGCTAGCTTGCCAAGTCGGACATGCTTTTGGTTTTTGGTCGTGAGTGAGACTGCAAGGGTAAGTGACATAGCATGATGAATGTTAAGCTACAAAAATGACTTACGAAGGTCCAAGTGTTGCTAGTCGGCGAAGAGAGGTGATGGTGTTAAGGGAACTTGAACTTTTCTTGCTTCTTTCCTTTCAAAACCCGGCGTCCCTAGTCTTGTGAATCCCACTTAAATCCAAGACCTAAACCTTATTGCTTACTTCTTATTTTCAAGGTTTAGATATGCTAAAAGCATGCATGCATGGCCTTATTTATACTCAATTTATCACTCGGTTCCTGAAACTTTTCCATTTGCATGAGAAATGGTATTATTGGTGTTTACTATTAGGGAATCTAGTCATGATGATGTTTTATGAAACTATTTGCCATCATTGACCTCATGGGTGCCTATTATTCTTGACCTCAGTTGATAATTTGAATCAGTTATTGTGACATGTGAGTGAGAGAAGGGTACCAGGTGATGAGACGTATCCATTTTGTAAGATTTGAAAAGAAGTAAGGAAATAGTGGGGTAGTAGGTAAGTGTGCATAATAATGTATATTCGTCATCTCTTCTTTCCTTCCTTTTTTTTGAATTTAGTCACGGGTGTTGAGTGTAGATGGTTTTGTAAAATGATACTAGTAAACGGCTTCGTTTCACAAATGTAAAATAAGTATGGTTTTTATCGTTACACGTTCTAAAATATCCTTTTAGACACAAGAGCAAAATGGTGATATTCGCGTGCTAATTAAACTTTTCATGACCAGGAGTAATGCATGACGATTATAAAATGACTTATCGTTGAGATTAACGGTAAAATTTGCAAACTTGCAGTACATAACTTCTACTTAATGAAAAGAGAAATCTAATTTCTTACGGGGTGCCACAAACGACAATTCTTATGTATTCAAAACATTATCAAAATGTTCCAAACCATTCATGCTGATAATATTTTCTCCCATGGAATTTTCAAGACATATTTTAATCATAAGGTATTTCAAAAACTAAGTGTTTATTATTTAAAATAAGGGGAGAAAATGTAATTAAAATATGATCTAATCGACTCAATGTGCTGAACAGTAAGAAAAGGTTTTATGGTTTGATCTTATACCCAACAACATCTTAATTTCACGATGATTCTGAAGTCATAAGGTGGTTAGGTTAGGAATCAATCCTATGATCCAACCAGAACCGGAGGATCTACCCAAGGATAATCCAAAGTTAGAAATAGCAGTCCTTAGGTATGATTGGAGATGAATGTATATGGGAATAATGCCGACTAAGATTGAGCTAACACTGGAACAATCACAACAAGGTGTTAGTAATGACGTCTTGGTAAGCAGTGAAGGCGTTGAAGAATTAAAAGGAAATGTATGGATAAAGGGTGTAAACAAAGAAGCCCTCCACACAACTTAAGGCAGAAACCGGGTCAATACATATGCTGTCAGAATCACAAGTTGATTGCTGACATTGAAAATGACATCATGGACCCAGTGATGCAATGCACAACCCTTCCCAGCCATTCGGGTTTCTCTCAACAGAAACTTGTCTCATTTGTCACGGAGATACACACGTTATCTATTGACATCTCATTCCGAGATCGTTGATATTGAATAGGTGGCAATCTGCTCAAGCCTCCGAGTACTAAAACCAAAATGCACTAATCGAGTCTAGAGCCAAGAGATCAATAAAAATCTCGTTAGGACACATTCCATTTCAAACACTTGTTGAACATCATCAAGTTTACAAGCTGTTAACAAGAGTCCTACGCAATATCCTTGTGATATTTGCCAGAACATCCGGGATTTTATGGGTGGTCATTGTGATATTTGCCAGAACATCCGAGTGATACTATAAGTATTCACAATGAAGATGGAAATCCTGCTTGAGTCAGCATCAAACAAGCTCTTGGTAGGTGACTTGCGAGATTCTATATGAATCAAACTTGTGACAACTGGATATCGATTTGGTCCAGTAAATGAATTGACGGTTGATGAATTTTGATAAAAAGCTTAAAACTCCCGATGTGTTACAAAAACGCTTTTACAAGTAATATGTCGATTGATTTTTCAAATCAATTTTCTCGTTTATCACTAACGTAAACCTGCAGGTCAAACGTGGGACGGCAACCTCCATCCCAATCAAATGCCAATCAACAAAACAATCTATCCTAGATAAGCTTAAGATTTATAAAGACAAAGACTATCCGCTAATCTGATTTAAAGCTTTCAAAATAATGCAAAAAGTATGAGCATGTTGTCAAAGACACAAGATCCGCAAGATGCATAGACGATAAAGAAATGACAAAGGCTCAACATCAAGATCCGAAACATAGGAACAAGCCTACAACAAAGAACAAAGAAAAAGACCAAGACCACATGAGCTTAAACGACAAAAGCAATCTCATTTATCTCATGAAGGAGTGTCATCAATGAACTCACTTCGGGGGAGATTGTTAGCCTCAAAATATTGAGCCGAACTGGAAGTTCGTTCATTACGTGTACGAGTCTCGGTCATTTAATTAGTTAATGTGTAGTAATAGTAAAATATCAGACTCCGGGCTCGAAGTTAATCTAATATAGTATATGTATTCCGGTTTAATCCAAGCAAACTCGACTCAGGATAGCCCGCCAACCGTAACCTTTAACGTGACGGGGTATATAAGCTTTTTCTTCTTTAGAAAAAGCTAGTTGTTCATTTCTAAATTAATTCCTTTTCCTATATTCTCTCATCCCTCTCTCTCTTCTTTCTCTCTCTAAAGAAATCAACTCATCTCCTCATCTCTTTTCTTGATCTAATTTCGTGTTTAAATATATGAAGTGAAGTGTTACGGGATCCTACAATGTGGTAATGAATCCGACTCCAGCTGGAATGAGGCATCACCATCTCCATCTTTATGTATCCTGAAATAAAACAGTTAGCAATAAAGCGTGTGGACGAATATGGCTTTGTCATTCGTCCGGATTTGGTTAGATTAACCTCCGGTTCTGTAGGACCGTTTTACAGTATAAATACTGTACCTGTGATCAGGTAGATTCAAAGAATCTCCTTGATAGGGTTTCTAGCTCAAAGCGTAGGGTCTTCTAACACAGATGTATTAGATTTACCATGCTTGCTTGTTCTCATTACCAGAACGTCTCAAAGCAGACAACACGGTAAGAGTGAATCAGATAGTTACTATCTTTCTGATTAAGCCATCAATTCATTTCCTGGAACAAGTTTGATTCACATTGAATCGCACCATCGTTTCTTTCCAGTTGACACAACAAGTTTAATTCATAAAGAAATATCGCAATCACCCTACAAGCGCTTGTTTATGAGGCTCAAGCAGGATTTCCATCTTCATTGTGAGTACATAAGTATCACTCGGATGTTATGGCATAATCACATGGATAATGCGTAGGACTCTTGTTAACAACTTGTGAACTTATTGGTGTTCAACAAGTGTTAGAAATGGAATTTCCCTAATGAATTTTATTTATGGATCTCTTGCTCTAGAACCGATAAGTGCGTTTGTTTTTAGTAATCGGAAGCTGAGCAGCCTGCCGACCTATTTCAATATCAAACTAACTCGGAGTGAGAAAGCATAGAAGTCGAGTGTATCTCCGTGACAAACGAAAAAGTTGCTTTGAGAGAAACCCGAAATGGCTTTGGGAAGGGTGTGCATTACAAATCACTAGGTCCATGATGTTCTCTCATGTCCACAACCACAAGTGATTCTGGCAGCATATGAATTGACCCCAGTTCTACCATAAGTTGTGGTGAAGGGCTACATTCTATTAGGACCATTTATTCCATACATTTCTTTTTAAAATTCTTCAACCCCTTCAATGCTTCCAAGGACTCATTACTACTCCTTGTTTGTGATTGTTCCAGTGTAAGCTCTATCTTATCGGCATTCATCCCTTATACACATTCATCTCCCAATCATCCCTAAGGACTGCTATTTCATAACTATTACGTATCTACTTGGGTAGATCACACCGGTTCTGGTAAATCAAGACATTACCTACCATACCACCATATGACTTCAAATCGTCGTGAAATCATATGTTGTAGATATCGATCGTAACCATAAAACCTTTTTCTAAGAGTAACAATCACTTTGAGTGGATAAGATCACTTATTATTTTAAAGATCATATTTTAAATACATTTCTCCCCTTATTTTAAATACAAATTCACTTAGTTTTGAAATACTTTTGATTAAGATTTTCCTGAAATACCATGGAAAACGTATTACTTAGCATGAATTACATGGAACCATTAACTTTCCCCCCACGATTTACATATGTTTGACACCAAACAAACAATGATACCAAAGTTGTAAAATGAATATAAAAATTAAGGGTTAGCATTGTTTGAGCACAACAATTTTGAAATATTATTAATTGGTCATCAAAAAAAATTCTTGAAAAATTATGCTTAACCACCTAATTATCTTATAACAACAATCTATATAATAGTCATTATTATCCGTAGATGTTATTAAAACTTAAATTATGTTGTTGAATACATAAGAATTGTCATGTTATGATGTATCCAACAATCATTAAAACATTGTTTTTCAAAAAAGCTCCCCCTCAAACATTGACTCATTTTAAAAAATGACACCAAATGTAGAATAATTGTCTTGTCAAACAATATGAGGGATGGAGTGTTGAACACACAATTTTTAAAGATTTTGAATCGTCATTGAGAAATTCTTGAAAAATTGTGTTCAACTTTTTGAAAAACTAAATGTTAGAAGACTTCTCTTATAACGCTAAGGATAAGCGCACTTATGCGTATACTCTCCTTTGTCGTTCAAGTCTGAGTTACAATCTGAGAGTGATTACAAGTCATAAAGAAAAATTAGAAATGACATGTTTTGAAAACATTTGAAACTCCTGTTCGAACTTCATTTACACGCCCGTGTTGATATTAATCAACATTTCTTGGTACGTAAATGTTATCGATTCTAAGAGACATGTCGAGAAGAATATTTTTTGAAACATTTTCTTATTTTTGATTTTGTATTTTCTTTTTGAAATTTTATATTTTTGTATTTTTCTTTTTTTTAAAAGAATATGTACATGTTGATATTTGAGGAAGTATCAAGCAGATTCTTTTGTCAGAACCTACAGTTCTGCTAGAGTCAAACATCTCATACCAATTCGCCTGACAAGATACTGAAACCTATATTCCGATAGAGCTTTAGTAAACATATCAGCCTTAATTGTATCAGTTCTGACAAAGTACAATCATGTAAAACCATTTTCAACCTGTTCCTTGATGAAATGATACCGAGTATGGATGTGCTTGGTACAGGAGTGCTGCACGGGGTTGCATGAGATTGCTATGACTGACTGAGAGTCGCAATACAATGGTATTTTGTTGTAGTTGAAGCCAAAAGTTCTAAAGCTGCGTCCCATCCACAGGAAACTTGAGCACACCTGCAGATAACGCCACGTAATCTAGCCCTCTACAGATGACATTGCATACAATCTTTCTTCTTTGGACATCCTGCTACTAACTTTATCACCTAGGAACTGTATTCCTCCAGAAGTGCTTTTGCGAGTATCAACACAATCGGCATGATCGGCATCTGAAAAAGTTGTTAGTTCAAATCCAGAACCCTTCGATACCAAAGTCCCATGTTAATGGTACCTCTTAAGTATCGAAAGATCCTTTTAACCTCTTTGAGGTGTTTTCAGTCGGTGTCTTTGCTTGATATCTTGCACAATAACATACAACTTGCACTATGTCTGGTCTACTAGATGTCAGATACATGAGTGACCCATTTTACTACGGTAGTCAGTTTGGTCTACGAGTTCACCACTCAAGTCTGCATCTAATTTTAGGTTCATAGCCATTGTTAACAATGCTTTGTTCCTTTTTTTTCCCAAACCATGTATTTTTACCAGAATCTCAAAAGTATATTTGAGCCTGATGATAAAAATACCCGCAGGGGAGGGTGATCTGAAGTCCTAAAAAGAATTTCATTTCCCCCATTAGGACCTCTCAAATCTACCGTGCATTAAATTTATCAAAATGTATTGAAAATTTAGGGTTTGAGGAACCTAAAAATAATGTCATCAATGTAAATTTTCACAAGTAGAATATCCTCCCCGTATTTTATCGTGAATAGGGTCGGGTCAATGATACCTTTAGTAAAACCTTTGGAAATCAAGAATTTTAATAGTTCATCATACCAGGCTCTCGAAGCTTGTACTTTAACTCCTCCTCTTTTTCAAAAATCGTCGTACAGTTTTCTGGCAAACGGACCCAAAAAAATTCTTCTTTGAATGCATACACGTGCTTTCAATTCTGAACTTGTTGAACCTTTACCCGAACCTGAACACGCTCTGAATCGAAGACTTTGTCAACGAAACAGAAGAGTTCCATACGATCAAAGAAATAATCCACCACAACACTCGAGAATTGTCTATCCGTTAATTCTCGACATCAATTACTTCCGTCACTTTCTTGATATTCTTCGAAATGACATAGATGATGAACCCATGTGGGCTACCGACCGTGTTGTCGCTCCGACTCCCGGTTTCGCAATCACTATTCTTGAAACTGCAAACAAAATTGCTATTAAAGGTAACCACTTGACTCTCGTCAAAGGAAACCAATTTGATGGCAGAACTAAAACCGATCCTCATAAACACATTCATGAATTCCTCAGAATCTGTAATATGTTTAAATACAGAGATATCGAGAATGAAGCTGTCCGCCTGATGATGTTTCCCCTATCACTCACTGGAGAGGCAAAAACATGGTTGGACGAACTCAACAAAGAAACTATAGAAACGTAGGATGAACTTCGATGTAACACCCTCATAAAATCACAATGCAGCGGAATACCACTTTGGGGTGCTACTTCATAGTATAAAGTACAAGTTACAGAAAACGACCTCAAAAGAGACGTTAATAAAATGTAGAAATGCTCCAAAACTGTCATGGTCATAATCTATCCAAAGGAAATATTATCAAAATCTTTTATCATGGTCTCAGCAAAATACCCAAGAAGTTCTAAATGCCGCAGCTGGTGGTATTTTCCTTTATAAAACACCAAATCAAGCTTATCAACTTCTCGAAGATAAAGTCTTACTCAAGCTCGACTGGGCTAAAAATCAAAAAACCAAATCATCTCCTAAGAAAACTGTTGCTTTCGTCGCTGAAGGTAGCAGTAATTCCGACACTGACAGAATTATGGCCCGAATGGATGCCATGACCATAAAAATGGATGCTCAGTAAAAAAACTCCAATCTCGTGCAAAACAACCAAAACCCAATCTTGACGAAGATGACATGCCTATGTCTCGTGAAGAAGAGGCTAAATTCATGCAAAATTTCCGTAAGACTTATTTTTACAATGATTACCGCGACCGAGACTCAAATCGCAATAATTGGTGTTCAAGCGAACGGAATAATTACAACCGAGATAAGTACCGATTCAACACCGATGATAAATCATATGATCTTCAAAGACAATTCAACGATTTCATGAAATCTCATCAATCAACCAACGTTTTTGTCAAAGATACATTCATGGACCTCAAAATTCAACTTGAAACAGTAGCAAAAAATCATCAAGCTTCAATCCAAAACCTCGAAACTAAGTTCGACAGACTCGCTGACAAGCAATCTGGTCGACCTTCTAGATCTCTTCCGAGCAACACTCAACTAAACCCACGAGGAAACAACTCCAAAGCCTATCAACCACTGCAATCTTGTAATGAGCTTGTGAATGCCGTAGTCACAAGAAGTGGTAAATCCTATGACTCACCAGTTAACCCAAATAATCAACAAAACAATTCTGAAACTCCTATCAACTTCGATAGCGATGATGAAGACGTTGAACCTACACCTCAACCTAAACTTAAGGATCCAAAACCAGCAAAGAAACACCATTACCCAAACCATACAAACCAAAAATTCCATATCCTCAACGCCTAAGGAAAGAAAAAATAAAAGCTCAATACAGAAAATTCCTCGACATGATCCGAGCCTTCCGAATCAATGTACCTCTTGTCGACGTCTTAGCCGGAATGCCCAACTATGGCAAAGTTCAACAATGATCCAAAATAAAGTTCCACCCAAACTTAGAGACCCTAGAAGTTTCCTTATTCCGTGCAACTTCAACAAAACTTTCTCATGTAATGCTTTAGCTAAACTTGGTGCTAGAATTAACCTTATGCCATATTCCTTATATGCAAAACTATCTCTCAAAACTCTTAAAGCCTTCCAAATGAGCGTTAGATTTGCGACGGATTCATTCAAATACCCTGTTGGAATAGCTGAAAATATGCTCGTTGAAGTTGGTAAATTCATCTTCCCTGCTAATTTCCTTATTCTCGAAATGGAAGAAGATAGCAAAGTTCCTCTCATCTTGGGATGACCATTTCTTTACACTACGGATGCAGTGATTCGAGTTAAAAAGAAAAAACTTAATCTTAGAGTTGGGAATGAACGAATGATCTTTAATATAGACTCTGCCATTAAACACTCTTATTCAAACGACGATACCTGTTTTAGTATCGATGTTATCGATGAAATCATAGAAGAAGATTTCGACGCTCTTCTAGACGAAGGAAGCAAAATACTCTATTCCATCGAAGGAACCATTCTCAAAGAAGAAATCTTTTCTGAATTCGATAAATTCATAGCAATGGCTGAAAATGATAACTATAACTCAGAGTCTGATGAAGAAGAACCAAAATTTATGAAAATCACCATCAACACAGATTGTAAAATCAAGACATCTCTTGAAGAACCTCCTATGGATCTCAAACTCAAACCTCTTTCTGATAACTTGGAATATGTATTTTTGGAAGAACCTTCTTTTCTTCCTATGATCATATCATCTCAACTCTCTGCTCAAAACAAAAGAAAATGTTGATCCTAATAAAATAGATCTTTAATCCCTTAGCTTGTATAAGGTATAGTTATGCAAGATAAATCTAACACAACTATAGTAGAAACTTTGATTGTGAATATCAAAGACTATGCGGAATCTAGTCAATGACACTAAGAAGAATTATAATGAAACAATAATAAATAATAACAAATAGTTTACTAAACTTTCAGCCTCAATATAAAACGAACACTCTTAATAGTGTTAGGGTTTACAAAACCTTGAAGCTACAAATAGATTAACAGAACAATAAAAAGATGATTTTTGGTACATAGAACTCTATATTCTAGGACTTTTATTTACACAAGGATTCTAACAAGTTACAATATTTTCACTAAGTTATCATGATCTTCTTAAAACAAATAACTGTATAATATTTTTTACAAAAATATCTCATAATAATCTGTAGTAATCCATGATAACAATCTCATCTTTATTCCTTTCTTTGTCTTTATCCTTATGACAGTAGAATTCTTCTAGGCTCAGTTGTTTTCTTTCAGCAGTGGTAACCAGCACATTAACTTTTATACCAGCAACAGAACTAACCTGTGTACAGATAGTAGTAACTACTTTAGAAATATTTTATCATCATCTTCATCAGTAGTACTAAGTTACACTAGCAGTACTAACTTTATGCTAACAGTTGTAACTTTACTCAAGCAGTACTAACATATACTAGCAGTACTAAGTTACACTAACAGTAGTAACTTTTATACTAGCAGTATTAACTACTTAGCCCCCCCCACTTTTACAAAAACACCCCCCCCCCCCCCCCCCCCCCCACAAAAACAACAACACCCAAAAAACTAGTATTTCTTCTAAGTCTCTGAGCAGTCTTAACTTCCATTAGCAAATAGTAATGTATACTAGCAGTAGTAACTGGCAATACTAACTACTTAGCATATTTTTCACTAATATCACTAACAACACTAAGTTATTCTTAGCAGCAGTAACTCTAACCTTAGCAGCAGTAACTTCCAAACAGCTTTAAAAAGTCTTTTAGTCCTAACAATCCTCCCCTAAACTTGATGTTCATCTTCTGAATCTTTAAGTTTCTTGATTAAAAGATTTATCTTCACTAGGAGGATGCATTCAAACACTTCCAGGATTCTTGAGATGTTTTGTCATGAGCTTAAGAAGTTGATAGCACATTTCATTCCAATGGTCAGCTTGAAGCTTTTTGTTAAGCATTTCTATGATTGTTGCAGGTGTAAGAGGATATTTTTCTCCACCAGCATAAATATATACAGATTCTGAAATCTCACAAAATGTACTCCACTTGAAGAAAATAGCTTCCAAACCGTGTCTTTGTGTCATTGTAGATTCCTCCATACTTCACTTTCTACATCAGGTTTAAACATCACTTTCAGATCACCCCCATAACACTCTCTCATAGCCCTCCTCTGGCCTTGTAGATCCATGCTTAGCTTTCACCAACTTCCAAAGAGTTTCTAAGTCTTCTCTGTCAATATTCTAAAGCATCTGAATCATTGATGAGTACCTCTTTGAACTTCCATCAGCTCTTATGATTCAAAAGTATCCCATCTTTCCTTCTTTGATGATTTTCTAGTCAACAATGATTGGAGGCTTAGTGGCTAGAGGTATAACATCAATTGCTACCTCATCATTAGAAACTATCTCCATATGCTTTTTCATCTCTGCTTCATCATCTACTTCAGCTTCTACATTATTATCTAACTTTCGCTTCTTTAAATTTTCAGATTCAAGTTCTTCTCCTGCTCTTTTAGAACTTCCTTCTGTTCTTGTCTCACTGCCTTTCACCAACTTTGTATCTATGTCTACAAATGTGTTTACTCTTTTCATTTCGTTGTCAAATAACATCTGAATATCCTCAAAGCTTTTGGTCTTCAATTGATTATGCTTGTATTCAGCTATGTTTTTCAGATAAGTAGACATTGTATTTCTCTTTTGAGCCTTAGTTGATGGTTTTCTTCTCTGCTCTTCTGCTTTAAGTCTTGAAAAATGCTTCTTCCTTTTATCCATGAGCTCCACAAACAATCTTGACTTTTCTTTAATAGTCAATTCTCCTTGCTCTTCTGCCTGTAATCTTGCAGCTAGCTCATAATCTGCATCCATTATAGCTTGAACATTATCCCATTCAGCAATGTTTGCATCTTCTTGTTTTTGTCTTGCAAGCTTCTCTTCTTCTTCCAATTCAACATCTAATTGAGCTTGAAGTTTTTGAGCAACCTCCTTATCAAACATAATTTGATCTTTCTTCTTCAAAGGTTTTTCAGGCTCAACCATTTTTGCCTTGCCTTTGTCTTTAGCCTATGGAAGTTGTGAAGGTTATGAAGGTGATGTTGTTATTGTAAATTCACTTGGCTCTTGAACTACAACCCCTCTAGCCTTGGGTTTTGCAGCTTTGATCTCTATTAAAGTCTGAGCCAGGGTCAATTCATCAACAGTTGTTGTTGTAGTACTGGCTCATAATCTGCATCCATCATAGCTTAAACATTATCCCATTTAGCAATGTTTGCATCTTCTTCTTTTTGTCTTGCAAGCTTCTCTTCTTCTTCCAATTCAACATCTATTTGAGCTTGAAGTTTTTGAGCAACCTCCTTATCTAACATAATTTAATCTTTCTTCTTCAAAGATTTTTTAGGCTCAACCATTTTTGCCTTGCCTTTGTCTTTAGCTTGTGGAAGTTGTGAAGGTTATGAAGGTGATGTTGTTGTTGTAAATTCCCTTGGATCTTGAACTACAACCCCTCTAGCCTTGGGTTTTGCAGCTTTGATCTCTATTAAAGTCTGAGCCAGGGTCAATTCATCAACAGTTGTTGTTGTAGTACTGGCAGTAGTAACTTCCTTCTCAACCACACCTTGTTCTGCAAACACTTCTTCACCATCAAGAATACCTGTATCAAACATTTCTTCCTCAATCCTCCCCTGAGTCTCATCAACCAAAGTAACCTCTACATCAGCATCAATATCAGCTATTTTCCTCCCCTGTTTGGATGCATCCTCCTAAGCACCCAAACCTTTATCTTCAGAGGAAACAACTTGTTCAGATCTACCAATCTTGAATAATCTTTTCATCCCTGGAGGTTTTTACTTCCTTTTCCCTTCCAGCTTCTTGACTCTCTTTTTCAATTCAGTAATCTCTGTAGCTTGAGAGATCTTTGTGTTCTCTAAGTCAAGAACTCTTTGTGATAAGCTGGCACAAAGTTCCATCAATTCATTTAGTTTAAGTCTATCCTCACCACTAAGCAGTGGATCATTGGAATGTGTATGTACACTTGCCACATTTTCAGTATCATTAGTTACAAGTTCTGTAGGACCACTAAGTTAAGGATCCTCAGTGTCTTTCCTCTGTTTCCTTCTAGAATGTTTCTTCTGAGGTTTAAATGTTGATGGTTGAGTAGTAGTGGGTGTATGATGGGAATCAGTTGGTATCTATAAACCTTCACCTACTTGTTCTTGTGCTTGAACAATCCTGGTTGGAAATAAAGGTGTGTCCCTACCAGAAAAGTCTTTCCCCTGCCTCTTCATGTTAGCAAAGACCTTCTTAGTGTGAGAAGGTATAACATAAATCTTTTTATGTTTGGACATTCCTTCAACTTATTTATCCAGGAACACTTGCACAAACCTTGGATACATTAGAAATTTAACCTCACCCTCCAAGTTCTTTACCTTATTATCAAAAATGTACTTGGAAAAGTTAAATTTTTGGTTTGTGGCAAGACAGATGACAGTAGAGGCCATAGTGCTACTAAATTTGTTCCAAGCAGTAGTGTTAGCACTAAGGCATTGCAGAATTGTATGGATAAGAAATTTCCATTAAGGTAAAAAGAAAGCTTTATAAAATGTAAGCTGAGTGTCAGCTGTTCAAAAATTGTAGCATTTAGAAGACATTCAGTACCTTCAACATCTTTTAATTGAAGATCACTTCTTACACTTGTCTCAGTGATGATCACCTTCTTCTTATCTACTAGGGCTTGTATCTACACTTCTCCATTAACATTTTTCACCTTTGTAGTAATCCAGAATTGCTCAATACATGAAGTATAGATTGTGGGATTAACCGTTAACGCATATTTGATAGGATGTGTGTTCAAAAAATCCACAATTTGTTCGAATCCATCACTTTCAGTGGGTTTATCTAAGAATGCGACCATGTTATGTGAACTAGCGAACTGTAGGGCAGCCATTGAAGTTGGGGTTTGATGATTAACAATGAAATTGAGTTAGGGTTTATGCTTAGAGGGTATAACAAAGATTGAAATCGATTAAGTGATTAAATGAAACCCTCAGTCGAAGTATTTATGAAATCACCCTCAACAACATTAACTTGAACTAGCAGTACTAAGTTAAGCCTAACAGCATTAACTGACCCAGTAGTAGCCCAGCAGTAGTAAGTTATGCCTGGCAGTATTAACTTGACTAGCAGTAGTAAGTTTATGCTTAACAGCATTAATTAACACTGGCAGTAGTAAGTGTATGCCTAGCAGCATTAACTTTGATTCACTAGCATTAACTCCAATTTCATTCCAAAAAGCATTTCCATCATTAATTTTGATTCTCACAAACTCTCTTTCTGTTTTTATTCTCACTATATCTCTCAAATATTTTTCGCACCAATTCACTCTATCTGTTTTTATATCACACAGCTCTCTTTCTGTTTTTATGCTCACTAATTTCTCTCATTTCTTTTGGCTCACAAAAACACTCTTTCTATTTTTGTTTCACACATCTCTCTTTCTGTTTTTTAGCTCACTATTTCTCTCAATTCTTTTAGCTTACAAAGTTACTCTTTCTATTTTTGTTTTACACATCTCTCTTTCTGTTTTTCATCTCACTATTTCTCTTAATTCTTTTAGCTCACAAAGTCACTCTTTTTATTTTTGTTTCACAAATCTCTCTTTCTGTTTTTCAGCTCACTATTTCTCTCAATTCTTTTATATGGTTTTAAAGATTTGTCTATGGTCTTTATCGTTTGTGTCGAGAAATCCACTTTTGTAAATTGATAAACAAAATAAGATTTGATATAATAAGTAACTGGATCATTTGAGTGACACATCTCGTCTAGCCAACTATATATAAGTCTTAAGTTAATCAAGTTAATTGTGAAAATGTATTCTGATGAGAAATCCTTTTTATAAGTTAAAAGTTCCATCTTCGAGGTCTTAACGATTACCACTACTTATAAATTATTCTCAACTATCCGAGTAGTTATCTTTATTATCACTGGTAAAACAAAAGTTATTTTTAAAGTTGTTAAAGTCTATTTTCTTTCTGATTATATGAACACACCAAATCCCTATGGACGACCTGGGTCTTACCTAAAAAGGATTAAAATACTATATACTGGGTTTACTTTACACCCGTTGTGATCCTATAATAAAATTGGTATTTTCAGTCATTATAAATTTAAAGCTTTTGAAACACATCACTTATAAATAGAGCCCTCATTCGGCACTATCAGTAACACTCACCTTTTACCACTTACAATATTGTACCAAGGGGTGAACCACCTCCAAGAACCGAAGTCATTCCCACCAGATTCGAAGGAGAAGTCCACTTACCGAATTTTGTATTACTGGTTAAAAACTCATATTTAAGACAAATGATGATTCAATCCTGATTCCCTTCATATATTTAATGCTTACTAATACCCATGAGTGCTAAGCCATCTATGTTGTCCCTAGTATATGAATTTACTATTGTTATTTTGAAATGATACCTGTCTACTTAATAAATTTATTAGATATCCTTTATCTGTCATTGATTCATGATTTTAGTAGTTTGAGGGTGGTTTGGGCTCCTGTTAGTTCTATTATGTAGGCGGACAGTTAAAACATGGGTATATAACAAGGTACGATACGATGGAAGGTAGCATCTATCCCTAAGAGTTAGGTAATTTATCAAATTACCGCCTCTATCACATTAAACACTTAAAAAGCGCAAGAACTCTTTCAGAGAGGGTTAATAATCTATCTAGGTTATAGACAAGTCTTTAGGATAGTCGGGGCTTAATCACTGCAACTTGGATGCCCTGCCTTTGTGACTTGCGAGGGATTCGGGATTGCAAGAAGTATAGAGCATACCTCAAATGACAATTCGGGTTTGTTGATATTAGAACCACTAATAAAAGGATAATTAGACATTGCACAGGAAATAGACTTCAAGCAAAAAGTGATAGGGAAATAACTAGGTTAGCACGCCTTTCTCCCTACTGTCTTCATATCAATTTATTTTCTGCAACTTATTTTATGTTAAGTCTTTAAATCAATCAAAACCATTTTTAAAACCGTAACATACTAAATTAAAACTATGCACACTTAGCTCTTGGGAACGACCTCGGATTTACCAATACCTGCATTATATACGACCGGGTTCTCAACCCGTTAGTGCCTGAATGGGTAGACGAATTTTATAAATTTAAAACTTGGCAAATATTATTTAAAAGAAAATAACGCATCAGTGTAAACGAAAGTATGGACCACAAGATTTAGTAGCTTGTGACTACTGTAACACATACAGCTTCACAAAAGTATTTACGTTTCCCTAAGCTCATGACACCGAAGCTAATACATTTTGTAGCATAAAAATATGCCAAGTTGACAAGTAGGTATCTAGTTCAGAACACCTAGAAAGGTTCGACATGTTATACATCCGTTTTAATCAGCCCTTCGATTATGTAAGAATCACCAAACCCGGTTGCGGAATATCAATCCCTAATAGATCTATTAATAGCATTCGCGCTTACTCACAGTAATTAACTGTTCCCGTTATGCCTTTTGTGAACTAACGGTACTTAGCACACAGCGTAAACAATAATGTTCAATAAGGTACTTGTGTCCAAGATTTAAAAGAAGCAACTTTTATCACCTCACAGTGTTGTAAAACAGTGTTGTAAAACATACGTAAACAGTAAAAAGTTAGGCCATTATGGAACTCACCATTGCAATTGGTAGCGAGAAGAAATCAAGTCAAATGAATCAACAGAGAAAGGAGGAGTACACAACGACTCTAACCGCAATCTTAAGTAAAGACGTGTACCTTAGAGAGAGGAAAAATAAAGACGAACAACGTATAAATTGGTTTACGCAGTTTGACATCATCCATATGTGTTTGTGCCCTCGTTTAATTGGTAAAAACATGCTTTGACAAAAATAATGTTCCTATTATTAAATAATTACATTGTACGGAAAAATAATATTTTTGGAAAGCTAAGAAACCCGAATTAAACGACATCTCTATAATCCGATAAGTCCATCTTACATCTATAACGCACCAAGGAAATTTAAACACCTGACTCCTACTTTTTATCTCACTAAAGTATACTTCATTTAATAGTGACTTACTATTTTTAGTAACCTTAATGTCTTCGAAATTATAGGTTTTAGAAGTTTATAAAGCGTCTCAATAATATATTAGTGATACAATAGCATTCGCTAAGGTTTTCGAAGCTCAAATGGACTAAAAAACACTCGAAAAGCCCTTTATAAAAATCCAATCTGCTTACTATTTACTTATAGTGTCTTAAAAACGACTCAACTAAATCATGGTCTAACTCCTTTGTTTTTGACTTTCAAGCTTACCGAAAATTTGCTATTTTTAGTAAAATTTCATTTCGGACAACTTTCGTTTTATGCACTTTAGCCGGTTCGGTACCGAAAGGGGTCGAAACCTCGTTTTAAAATCGGGTCAGAATGTAAAACATAGCTGGGAAAAACATTAAGTTTCGTCAACCTTAAAAGGACCATAACTCCTTTGTTATACATCCGATTTTTACGCTCCTTATATCAAAACTTGCGTATGAACATCTACTATCATAATATTAAGGTTTAAGTTTGTTAAAACGTTTTTAAGTCACTCAAAACACACTTAACAAATTCATGCAGCAAGCTTACTTTGTTGAAATCACCACAAAACTTCTCCACAACTTCTCAAAATCCTAAATCTATCCTAATCCCTTTCATCTACTTAATCCACAAAAAAACCACTCTTAAATTCTAGCCTAATCCCATCGTCTCATCCACTTAACGCTACTTTTATCGCCTAGTCTTTCGCCACAAACTCAAAAGTACACATAAAAGCGCAAGATTAAAATAAAGTTTCAAACTTTAAAAAATAAGTTGTACAACCTTGATCATCTTAGTGTTTTCGTTATAAAAATAGCCTCAAACATGAATGACATCAATATTTTAAGAAAACAAGAGTTGGTGAAAGAAAGATTTGTGTAGAAGTTTACATAAATGAAGATGATGATGACACTTACTTGATGCAAAAGAATGGTAAATAAAGTCTTGAACTTTAACCCCAAAATCAACAAATGATAACCCGAAATCACCAAGGAATGAACCCAAACACAATAAGAATAAACCACAATCGATAAACCGTCTTCAAATCTTGAATAATGGGCAACAAACTCCAAAGTTGGTGTTTTTTTGGGTTCGGATAACGCACCAAAGAGAGGAGAGGGAAGAGAGGATTTTTGTTTGTGTGAGTTTTTAGTAAGAGAAAGTGTTTGTGAGAAATGAGAAAATGGAATGAGCAAAAGACTAAATACAATAAACTTGAACCATGGGGCTAGAATCTTCCCAAGCATCCAAGGAAAAAGGGAGACAAAATGGAGACAAGCTTGAGATTTTGGTGGGATGATGTTGGTGCTAGGGGGAGAACGAACACAACAAGGACCAAGGGGGACCAATTTGATCAATTTTGAATTTATTCCATGCAAGGTGGTATCCAATGGGTCCTTCGATATTTATTCATGCACATGATATTTTTCTAACACCGATTACGGTATCCGTGAAAACGCGCGACAACTCGAAAGAAAATATGAAAATTTGAATATCCATTTGAAAGGTAAAAACGGGATGTATGGAAAAATACTACGTTAAATAACAAGCCGAAACACATCCGGTAACGATTCTCAGTTACACGCGGGAAAACTTCCCGGTTTTAAGTCAAATTGACACGTAATTAATAAAAATCAACTAATGAACGAAAAAGTCAAAGATGCTGACCAGGAAATTCATGGGGTGTCACATCCTTTCCTAGTTAAAGAGAATTTATACCTCAAAGCGTATATATAATATAAAAAAAATGGGGGGGGGGGGGGGGGGGGTTTAAAAAAAAAAATATTTGGGTTGGGGGGGTAAAAAAATTTTAAAAAAGGGGGGGGGGGGGGATATAAACCTGTCATTCATGCATTACAGAGTTTGAAAACAGATGTGGGTATTTCTTTTGAAACTGATCTTCATGTTCCCAGGTGAACTCGGGTCCGCTTCTCGAGTTCCACCGGACCTTGACGATAGGTATACGACTCTCCTTTAGATGTTTGACCTCACGGTCTATAATTTCAACCGGTTCTTCGATGAAGTGGAGCTTGTCTTCGATTTGAATCCCGTCTAACGGAATGACGAGTATTTCATCTGATAGGCACTTCTTCAAGTTTGACACGTTAAAAGTACTATGGACTCGACTTAGTTGTTTTGGGAGTTCAAGTCGGTAGGCAACATTTTCAACCTTAGCAAGAATCTTGAAAGGTCCAATATATCGTGGGTTTAACTTTCCATGTTTGCCAAAACGTATCACCCCTTTCCATGGTGAAACCTTTAGCATGACTTTATCACCTACTTGAAACTCAAGTGTTTTACGCCTCATGTCAGCGTAACTCTTTTGGCGATCACGAGTAGATTGAATTCGGTTTTTGATTTGAATAATCTTCTTAGTTGTCTCATGAACAATCTCTGGACCAGTGAGTTGACTATCTCTAACCTTTGCCTAACAGATAGGCGATCGACACTTACGACCGTACAGTGCTTCGAATGGAGCAGCCTTAATGCTCGTGTGGTAACTGTGGGTGGAAAGTTGTACTCATGTCTAGTTGAGTACCCAAAGATTTATGGAGTTATTGCCAGAAATGAGAAGTGAATATGCTATCTCGATCCGAGATGATCAAAACTGACAATCCATGCCTCGAGACTACTTCCTTCAAGTACTTTCTCATTAACTTCTCCATCGAATCGGTTTCCTTCATATGTAAAAAATGTACGGATTTAGTAAGTCGGTCGACGATTACCCAAATCGTATCTTGACCACTTGATGTTTTCGGTAGCTTAGTCAAAAAATCCATTGTAATGTTTTCCCACTTCCATTGGGGAATCTCGGGTTAAACCAACAATCTAGATGGTTTTTGGTATTCTGCCTTAACTTTGGCACATGTCAGACACTTACTTACGTAGGTGCAATTTTGTCTTTCATGTTTGGGGCCATCAAACCACTATAACTTCTTGAGATCACATACATCTTATCAATCCAGGATGAATATAGTACTTTGACTTGTGTGTCTCATTCATGATCAAGTCTCTCAATCCTCCAAAACGAGGTATCCAACTTTTTGTTCATTCCATTGAGATTTTCTTCCTTAGCGTTCTCTTCCTTCTTTGCTTCAGCTCAAGCATTCACTATCTGGGATGGGAGGTTTAAGTCGATTGTCATCATTAAAGCTCGAACTCGTAGTGGCTTAATCCTTTCCTTTCGGCTTACGGCATCTGCCACCACGTTCGCCTTCCCTGGGTGATAACAAATTTCACAGTCGTAATCACTGAGCAACTCTAACCATCGTCATTGCCTTATGTTTAACTCCTTCTGATCAAGAATATGATGCAAACTTATATGATAAGTAAACACGATGCCTTGTGTCGTTTAAATAGTGTCCTCCACATTTAAGGCGAACACTAAGGCAAAACTAACTATTCCAAGTCCATGGATCGGTAATTCCCTCATGAATCTTGAGTTGGCGGGATGTGTAAGCTATCACTTTCTCATTATGCATCAAAACCGCGCCTAACCCCTTGTGCGAAGCATCACAATAAGCCACGAAGTTTTCACTTCCTTTCGGTAATTCCAAAAATTGGCAAGCGCTACAAATTTCTCTGCTTCAGTAGCAGGAATGCAATTTTCTTCTTTTCTCCCCATAAAACTTTATCGCACTTATATGCCAATTTGGGTCCATAGGTTTATCGATCTTGGAGAAATCTTCGATAAACCGCGGTAGTAACCGGCAAGACCCAAGAATTAGCGAAAATCTGTTGGAGTCTTAGGTGATGCCCAATACTTGATCAACTCAATCTTAACGGCTCACTATACCTCACTATCAATCACTGTCCTGAGAACTGTAGCCATTCATGAGCAGAATTACACTTAGAGAATTTGGCGTACAATTCCTCATTCTTAAGTAATTCCGGTATTAACTTAAGGTGCTCTTCATGCTCCTCTTTGTTCTTGAAGTAAATCAGTATATCATCGATGAATACTATTACGAACTTGTCTAAGTACGGTTTGCACACCCGATTCATCAGATCCATGAATACTGCCGATGCGTTGGTCAATCCAAAAGGCATTACTTAGAACTCATAATGACCATAATGAGTCCTAAATGCCGTCTTTGGAATGTCTTCCTCTCAAACTCTGAGTTGGTGATAAGTAGATCTTAGGTCGATCTTAGAGTAGACACTTGATCCTTGCAATTGGTCAAACAGATCGTCAATCCTCGAAAGTGGATAACGATTCTTCACAGTAAGCTTGTTCAGTTTACGGTAATCGATACACATCTTGAACGATCCGTCTTTCTTCTTGACAAACAAAACCGGAGCTCCTCAAGGTAAGGAACTTGGTCTTATAAATCCTTTATTAGCCAGTTCTTGTAATTGGGTAGACAACTCTTGCATTTCAGACGGTGCTAGCCTATACGGAGCTCGTGCTACAAGTGCAGCACCCGGGACTAAGTCGATGTGAAATTCAACTTGTTGAGTGAGTAGAAGTCTGGGTAAATCTTCCGAAAAGACTTTTGGGAAATCCCGTACAATCGGCACATCTTCAAGTCGCTTCTCCTTCAACATGTCTTCAGTTTTCATTTTCGTAACTTGTGCCAAAAAGATGTGGCATCCTCTTTGAATATACTTCTGGGTTTTGGTGCACGAGATGATACTCAACCTCGAATTACTCGCACTATTGTTTCCATCTCCTTGAATGGTCATCACTTCGTCCCCATAAGGGACTCAAACGATCTTTTCATCACAGATGATTACAGCGTGGTACTTGGACAACCAACCCATACCGATGATAACTTCGAAACTACCGAGTTCTATGGATATTAGGTCGATGTTAGACAGGTGGTTAAATAAGAATTTCAGGTACAACCTCGAATTATAGAATCGGTTCCTATTATCTTCCCGTCAGCTGACTTTGCAGTATACTTAGTATCTAAGGTAGATGGGACGATGTAACTTAGAAGTCTAAGAAATCAGTGGATACGACACTTCTGTCGGCTAGGTTCTAGGTACTTGCAATGATTATGTCTTTTGCCTTAATTCCATGACAATCAGAAAATTTGGCGATGAAGAAATTCCCTAATTTTCTTGAATCTAACCCAATAAGAGGATAAGTTCATTACGTTTTAAAATCTTACAATCCACAATTATCATGACTACAAGGAGTGTAATTTGGTCTCATCGCTAGAAGGTATGGTGTCTTTACATGATAAAGTTAAGAAAAATCCACTTAGTTACGGCGCTTACTAATATGAATACTCATGACATACACAACTCATAAATACACACGCAAAATATCATTAAAACATGAACACGATGAAATCTTGTTAAAAATATAGAGAAGGGAAAAGAGAATGGTATGGAAAGTGAAGATAATTTGACAAAAATTTTAGGTGACTACTCCCAGCATAACATGATCCTTCTTGAATTATACGTAGGTGATCAGGCTATGTATAATTAAGGACTAACGATTCAATGCTTATTTTCGTCAAACTAATGTTAATTTTTTATAAATTTATTGGTATATACAATATGGTTTATAAGTAGCCAAGGCAGTATCGAAAAAAATGAAAACAAGGTAGTTTTATATAACGACACAAATTTGGTTTTGCTAAGGTTTACCTTCGGTTCGGTCCGTTTCGCTAGGTTAACTTTTTATTATCGGGTTTTGCTAGGTTACACTTCGGTTCGGTTCTTGTTCACTTTTTCCAAAATTGGTTTTCGATACAGATTTGGTCTATTCATCCAGTTATTGAACTCGTTGCTGCAGCATTATTCAAGGGGTGGACAATTCAGGTCGGTTTGGGTGATGGTTCGGTTGACATGTTGCGGTTAGAAAACGCCCAACCCAAACCTAACGCCATTTAAATATTCAGGGCACTATATCAAAAACCCTGCGCTGTTTATACTAACCAAACCTGAACCCATTTAACCCGTATAAATACTTGGGTTGGCGGGTTAAATAGGTTACATGGGTTTAATAGGTTAAACAAGTTTTGGGTTAACCCATTTAACACATTTTATATACAAAAGTTGGCACATTACATGAGTTAAACATGTTAAACGGGTTTGTGAGTCTACTCGTTTAACCTATTTAACACATATAACAATATATAAATAATTTTTAATCTAAGAAAAAAATCTTAAACGGGTTAGCGGGTCGACCCACTTAATTTATTCCCAACCCGAACCTAACCTGTTTAATAAACGGGTCAGATGGGTCAACCCAAACCTGACCCGAAATATATTAAACTCAACCCGAACCTGTTAATTTTCGTGTCGGTTTTTAGGTCGGGTTTCGTGTCGGGTCAAAAATTGCCACCCCTAGCCTTATTATATATATCACATCATACCATGTTGATGCCTTATTTGAATAATCGAGATTCCCGAGGTTTTTAACTTATTTTTTTGTAATGTGGGCGTTGTTTTAATCCTTGTAACTATTCTATTTTCTAGAGCTCTCTAAGCTGCCAAGAAATGTGCTTACGAGCATATTTGGTCCTTGTTTGCAAGTAAGTCTCATGTATACTCTCTTTTATTAAACACTGGTTCTCTATTACAAAGACATATTAACTATAAATGGTAACTTTATGACCTTTTCTTTCTTTGCCCTTTATAAACGTGCAATCGTGTCTTTGTTGGCTCATTGGACTTGATTGGTGATGCCACATTGCATATGATAAGCCGGGCAAGGTTGCAAAATTTTTAGGCGCTAGCTAGGCGGCCAGGTACCGCCTAGCGATTAATCAGTTAGGCGGGGATTAATCGAGGATAATCGCATTTGGACATTTATATAGAATCATAATAAAATCTATAAATATAATGTCAAATTTCCCGGTTTAGCCGATTTTGTCCAATTTAGCCGATTAATCCCCGATATGGCCGATTTCCATTCGTAACTGAGTTGGCCGATTTAGCCGATTTTTGTCCGATTCGGCTGATTTATGCCCAATTTGGTCGATTTTTATCCGATTAATCGGTATGTTGACCGATTTTTGACCAAAACGATTAATAAGGCCGATTAGTGAAAATCAAGGCTATTAATCCCCGCCTAGCACCTAGGCACCGATTAATCGGCCGCCTAGGCTGATTTTTGCAACACTGGCTGCGGTATACCTTAAAACTAAATTTGTGTATTTTTATCAAAACTGAGTAACTATCAGAGATTTTTGTTTTTGAAATGCAACCTTGAAATACATATACTATACTCGCATGTTACGTTGTGTGGACCCGTTCACCACCATTTGCCTCGTTCAAACCTATGTGTTGTAGTAAAGAAGATTTCTAAAAACTAAGGGAAAGCAGCCTGATCGTGTTGCTTTTTCCATTGCCAGTGGGTAGAGGTTAGATTGGAACTTCGTGCGGCTTTTTCCATTACCATCTACGGCTTACGAAATGCTCAAGTTCCCGATGAATGACGAAATAGTGACTATCCGTAGTACTATCTTGACGCCAACTGAGTGCGCCATCATTGCAGCAACACCTAAAGACTCTGCAAAAAAGGCTGAAGCACGCTACGAAAATTTTAAAGTGGCCATACATCCTGACTTTCCAGACCAAGAGATTACTATTGGAGGAACAGTATCGACCAAAGCACGAACGGAATTATGCACACTCTTGAAGGGAAACTTAGATATATTCGCATGGCAGCCGTCCCGAACATTACGGGAGATCACGATCGATTTACCAGACTTCGACTCAATAATCCGAGAAGGATATCCCCCAGTCCGACAGAAAAATGGCCAGGCCCTGGCAGCGCGCCAAGGCAATCCAAGTAAGGTAATAAAAACTTGTAGACGCGGATTCTTCGGGAAGTCTCTACCACAATGGTTATCCAACCCGTCATGGTGAAGAAGCATGATGCCAAGCTGGAGATGTAGCGTAGATTTCACGATTTAAATAAGGCCTGTCCGCAGGATGTTACCCACCCATACCAGAAATTCAATTGGAAAGTCGAGTCCACCTCTGTGGCTAACCCCTTTAAGTGTTTCCTGTACTTCTACAAAGGCAATCAACCAAATACAGATGGCGAAACAAGACGATAAAAACGCTTTACACACCAGTCACGGGTAATTATGCTACACAAAAATGCCAATTTTCGTCTCAAGAAACCTGGTGCCAACAAACAACACTGGTGACAGGTGCCCTTTGACAGACAAATTGGTCGGAACCTAGAGATATACGTGGACGACTTGGTCATCAAGAGTCATACAGAAACAGAGCTGCTACGGGATATAGAAGAAACGTTTCGTACGTTACGAAAAATCAACATGAACATAATACCCAATAAAATGTAACGTATCTGATTCAAGCAGCAAAGAAAAGTTACTAGGATACATGATTAGAATATCCGAAGGGATAAAACCGAGCCCAACAAGAACGGAGCCATAATTAAGCTCCATACCCCACAGACAATCACAGAGGTCCCAGACCTCAATGGGAAACAGCTACTGAATAGATTCCTTCTCTAAATCGGTTGTAAATAAATCTTGCCAATCCTCATAACACTTAAAGAAGTCTAAAAAAGTGAACTTTACATTGGAACCAAGAAGCTGAACAGGCTTTTAAACAGCTAAAACAGCACAAGCGAAACTTCTAACCATGCTGGTAGCGCCCCAAAACCTAAGGAAAACTAATGATGTACTTAACCGCCTCTAACGATCGATTATGCGTTTTAGATGACACGAAAGAGACAAGTCCAGACACCGGTCTATTCGTGAGCGAGCGCTAGCAAGCTCCCGATCTAAACTATACCCAAATGAAAAAGCTAGTACCTGACGCTAGATTTGCGCCGCCAAAAGGTACGCAAATCTTCCAAGTCGCATCCCATTATGGTGGGACAAATGAGAATATTAGCAAGTTATTTAAAACCTGTATAATTCAGATTTTATGTGTGTCATTATTGTTTTATAATATTGTTTTTTATGTGTAACGAGATGGAAAACATGAGTGATGAATCATGGTACTTGTGGAAATGAAATCATTTGAAAGCTTTGCGTAGTTCAAATGTCGTGTACTAATATTTGTGTTACGTACTAAGTAAATGTAATTCATATTATAAATATAGTTTTAGTATTTTATAGATTGTAAGTACTTCTATTTTTTTTAAATAGTTAGAAATCAAAAGATAATTGAAAACTAGTTAGAAAATTCAAAGTTTAGCAAAATTAATAAAGGTTTTTACTTATAATTAAAAGTAAATGTATATAACTAAATAAAAGAAAAAAAATATAGATTAAAAGGTGGTTGTGTGGATCGGTCCCGACAAGAGAAGAACAAAAAAGGAAAAGAATCCCAATTTGAATTACAACATGTTTATGGCTAATTAACTTTGTCCTATGCCTATAAATACAAATCATAAACTTAATCAAGCAACACTTTTTTCCTCACCCTCTCTCCTTGGCCGGTCAAAAAACAACACAAAAGAACAAAAGAAAACCCAAAATTTTAGGGTTTTTGAAGTTCAAGATCAAGGTAATAGTTTTTCAAATCCTATTTTCAATTCAATTGACATTATTTAACGTTAACAATCATTAAGGAGATGGATTAGTTATATTGTAAATAATCTGTAATTAAAGAGGTTTTGATCATCAAAAATAAATCATTTAGGTTGTAAATAATAAAGGTATGAGTAATTAACTTAGTTTAATTATGCTAAATTCGGAATAGAAACATGCAGAATTTTAGGTCACTTCGAGAATTAAGCCATATCTCGTCAGACGATAGCTTATTGATTTTCCTTGAGCTAAAAATTAACTACAGAGAGTCTACTTTCCAACCCAAGTGGTTTTATGAATTAAAAGTGAGTGTAAGTTAGTCAAATTAATCAAACAAGATTCGTTGTCAAGTGGTAAGGTTGATCCGCGCATCAGGTGGGCATGTGACCGACTTTGGGCATATGACCGAATTTGGGAATCTAATATATCAACCATAACAACAAACCACATAAACAACAACACTTAATCCCAAAATGATCCTGAAAAGATTCACTTAAATGATAAAATGGCTAGAGAATCGGATTACGATGACAGGTGATCATGGAGTTGATTTGGTATCCTTTATTTGTGATTGAAGTAGGATTTCACAAAGGCGTCTACTTATTTCATCGTCGTGACTTTCTTCTATTTTCTATCGATTGATGACTTGCTTGAACGTATATAGTTATGATTAAGACTTGGTTTATCTATTTTCTAGAGGTCAAGGGGTGGTTGGATGAAGACCTGGAATACTATCACTTAAAGGAGTTACATTATAGTGCTCAGTGTCACACGCAGATGTCGTTGTGGATAATTTCAAGAGGTGTTGTACTTCTTATACTTTTGATGGAGTATAAGGTACTTAGAGATTCTCTTCTGCACCGTTCTTCAATCAACAATAGTGCAAGCTTAAGTAACAAATTTGGGGGATTTTACTTCAGTTTCAAGTTTGGTATATCGAGTTAACTTCACCAAGTGATCACAACAATAGCCGAAAGAATACGAGGTTGGTAAGTTAGCCAGAGAGTATAAAGGTTGAGATGTAATCAGCACTTCTCACGGGCATTTTTATGCTATTCCAAGACAACGATACTTCACAGTCTAAGCAAAATCTTCAAAGTTCTTCGATGACATTCATTCACAAGACCTTGATTATACCAAGTGTTCTTGATTCTTGCTTCATCTCCTCTACGGTTTGTGAAGTCAAGAGGGTAATGATTCTTTTGTATATCAAGATTTGTGCTTATGACAAGAAATTCTCGAGTAGATGGACGTACACGACAATGATGCTTCCGAGAGTTCGCAACCATCATGGGGGAAAATGTGTACATCTGGGACTTAATTGACTTTGATGTTACCATATCAACTTCCAGGGGGAAGTTTGTTAGCCCTAAAAATGTTTAGTATGGTTAGTGAAGTATTATGCAAACAGTAAAAAAAAAATAATGCCAAACGTGAGAAAGAAACAGTTGCCTGATTTCCTTTCCTCATGCACCCCCCGAACGACTTTATTCCCACAAAAAAGGCCCCTTAATGACAAGAACAGTTGTGTACATAAGTATTATGGAGGGTTTTATTTTGGAACTACCCTACAAAAAATTTCCGCTGTGCCCACGTTTAATGGACAGGTAAAGATTTTGTTCAGCTACATCAAAAGGGGGTATTTTCAGAATCTTGCTTAAGATAGGGAAATAGTTTTGGTTTTTTGGGGGAAGCTTGATTCAGAAAACCATGCGCCCCAAAAAAGGAAAGTCCCCTAGAAAAGAAAACGCTTTTTGCAAGAAACATTGCCTGAATGGATTTTGGGGGGGAAGTATAATCCAAACTCATTGCCAAAACCACAAAACTGAAACGGGTTCAAGAAAACAAGTAAAAAAGACAAAGAAGAATCCCCAGTGATGGAATACAAGTGATATTAAGACCGAAGAAAAAACTCCAGAAGACCAACTTCAAAGCTGTGAGAAAGCGCTTTGGAAGACTAAAATAAAATAACGATTGTTAATTTTGTACTTGATGTTAGGAACATTTGTTAAAAAGTTAATTCCCGTAAGTCCCCACATATAGGGGGGAAGAATGTTAAGCCCTAAAATAAGGTGGGACTTATCAGGACATTTTACATTATTAATCATTCTATGAAGTCGTTATACCCCGGGTTTATATTTTCGCTAGTAAAGCCCGAGACACTATTAATCACCCCCACCAAATACTGTCCCATGGCGGGGTGAAAAGCCACTTTTAGTTAAATGTTAGGTGTGTGTTGGGGGTGTGTGGTGGTGGGTGTGTTTTTCTCTTGTTTATTCATCCTCAACAAACACAACATACCCTTCCCTTCCCATCTCATTTCCCTTTTCTCTCTAGTAAATGAAAATATTTTCCATGAAGGGGTTGTGAAGCCATCCAATTTTTACGTAAAAGGTTTGTCAAGTTTGTTTTATGTGGTTTTTTTTCTTCCTTTTCTCCTTTTTTCTCTCAACAAACACACACACTCTAACCATCTCATTTCCCTTTTCTCTCTATAATGAATAAATTCCTCTTTCATTTTACCAAGCCTCCGGATCCGTGTTATAAGGGTGAATCGTGTTAACATATGGGAACCGTGACCATGGATTAAACCTCTGCTTCAATATTGGTTTTCTCAGGTTCGTCTTCCTGTGACTTCTACGAAAGGAACTGATTGGTGAAGCTGAGTTCCTTGTTAAGATTTTGTAGAGAAGACAGGGTTCCAGCAGAGCTTGCAGGTTCCTCAAGTCTTACTTCACCTTTAGTTGGGAGTTTAAGGTTCTCCTGAACATTTGGATAAGCCGTTGTAGTGAATTCTTCATCCATTTGCTCAGGGTTTGGTTGAATTGAAGTGTCAGAGGCCTCAAGATTCATGTGTTCAAGGTCTGGTCCAGCAAGAACAACATGACTTGATGGAGGTTGAGATGCTGCAGCATCATCAGGGTTTGGACCAGCCTGGCCTTCATCTTGCTCACCGGGGTTTGGTCTAGCCTGGCCTTCATCTTGAACTCCAGCATCAATCCCTGGTACTTCTTCATCAGAATCCGTCTCACTGTCTGTCAGCCCAAGTTTAGCATATAATGAAGAAGATTCATCATGACCAGTGGGTTCAGTTTGTGTAGAAGTGCGCATCTGAAAGATGTACTGATTTGCAAGGCTCTTTTTCTTTGGCGTCTGAAGGGTGAGTAGATCAAGGGCAACTTGTTCATCACTGACTTTCTCTTTACCCTTTCCTTGACCCTCTGGAAGTTGTTGAAATTTTCCAGATTCAGGTTCCCTGGTCACCACCGGTAAAAGTGGACCTTGACGAGCCGAGTGAAATTCCTTTAAGCTTTCTTCCACTGCCTTTTGCAGATCAGCCTCTTCATCACCAATCTTGGGTTCATTCTTTGGAACACCTTCGTTAACAAATTCATCTACCAACTGAAGAGAGCTCTTTTTCGTTTGCTTCTTCACCACCTTACCAGCTTTGGATCGTTTGGCTGGAGATTAAGGCTCAGATGTCTTCGTAACCAGCTTTCGTTTCTTTGTGACTTGCAAACCCTTAGGTGATGGGCTTGATTCGAGTGTGATATTAATGGGCTTGGGCCATTAATATTGATACGTTATCAAGTCCCTCAGTCTAGTGTTAGGTGATGTACAAGTGAGATGATGTTGGACTTAAAGTAACTAAGTCCCCTCAGTCCGTGCCTGGAAACCAAGGCTCGTTTCTTAGGCTTACTGCTCTAGACATGCAATGTCATACTTTAAAATGATGGCTAGGGTGTAGGTGTAATTCCCAATTAGAATATGGGTCTTCAAGGATAGGGTGATAATAAATGCTTCTGTGAGGAATGGAAGAGGATCCTTTTTAACGATTCAAGTTTTATATCTTTGGTTTTTTTGGCGGGTTCAGACATATTGGGTGGTGATTCTCCGACTGTGCATGATTGTCACCATAGGGCGGCCTGACTAGCACGCAGTGTCAAGCTGCTCGTTTAAAGCATGCGCTTGTTTGTGTTGTGTTGGGCCAATGATATTGGGCCAAACATCTTCCACTATCATTTTTACCACGCCTATAAATAGATGCCAAAGGGTAAGATGTTATGTTTTTAACTCTTACTCTCTTCAACTGCCCCATAAAATTACTCTATTTTCCTTGTGTTTTAACTGATGACCAAAAGCAGAAGCGTTTTTTCTGAAGTGTTTCTTTGCTTGAATATGTGGGAAAAGATGGCTCTCCAAGGTTAGTAGCCATTCTCCCTTTCCAATTTTTGTAAGAACTTCTCTATATTTATTCTTTCGTCTTCTTTTTCTTCACGATGTCGCGAGTAGGCAACCCTTGTGTCAATGAATATTCTAGTGAGGTAAAGTCTATAAAGTATGAAAACTTAATACTTGACCGTGGGTGGGTTGTGCCACATTCACCCCGTATTCCTGAGAAGAAGGAGAGGGCCAATCAACCGCCAGATGGTGATTCCCTTATTTAGAGTACGAGTAGGATTGTAACATTAGGTTTCCCCTGCACTCCTTTGTTGTTGAAGTTTTCAAACTTTATTCTATTGCGTTCTCCCAAATGCATCCCTTTAGTTACCAGAGATTGAATGCATTCATTCTTGTTTGTGTGGCATTAAATGTGCCCATTAGTTTGCGTGTATTCCGATACTTGTTTGTTTTACGAAAGCAGGTCTTGGTACACTCTTGAAAAGCGTCCTCACTATAAGATTAAATTCAATGTTGCTACCATAAAGGTTTGTCGGGTTGGCATTCAAACTGGGTGTAGGTTGATATAAGTAAAACTCGCTTTCCTCTAGAGTGCGTTAGGTGGAGGTACATTGTGTACCTTAACTCTGAGGCGCATTTACCCCTTCCTCCCGCTGATGAGCTTAACTTGTTTAATTGGCCTGCATGACATGAGTATCTAATGTGTTGTCGTGTAGGTTTTATTTATGAGTATTCAAGTTTTAAATTTATATTTTGCCGACTTTACCTAAAACAACACTTTAACTGGCAGTGTACCCGATCAGATGGAGTTTCATGGTAAGTAGGGTGTCGATCACTAAGTGCGAGAACTAATCCTTTATTTTATCAATATTTTGTTTAACTAAACTAAGTTAATTTAAACTATGTTAATTATATTCTATGTAAAACGCTATGTTAATCCCTAAATTTTAACTGGAATAAAGAGGGGCTTATCAATCCCCACCCCCCCCCCCCCCCCCCAGCCTGAGAGACTGGCACAGGTGGTGACTTAGATCAACTTAAGACACAATAACACACGCAAGAAGACAGCCAAAAGATAGAAGAGCGGTCTAGCCAAATATAAGAAAACTGTATTAACCATGATTAATCTAATTAAAATGTTTGTTTGTTTATTTAGTGCAATGAATACTTATCTCGAGGCGGCATATCATTCTTAAGACTTAGGCGTTACTTCTTCCTAAGACCTAGACACGTAGAATTTTGTCACAATCAAACGCATTCGCATAAAGCATCCTATTTGCAGATTATAATCTATCTTATGGGTTAAAGCAATGGTGATCTTGTTAAACTCTAGCTCATAGATACTTTACCCACTTACTGCTTAATGGTAATTTATATACTAGTAGTTCACTGGCCAAGTCTTTAACAATTGATTAAGAACGTACGTAGTTGATCCCCAAGTCACGCTGCCAGTCCAACTAAGCTCACTAATCTAAAGGCGAAGATAGGTCAATTTAACTATTTGTGAGTCCTATGGTTGTCTAGAGGGGGGATTATATAAATAACTATATGAAGAGCCATCCCGGCATCTAGCTAACGTGGTCGGTATCCACTATATCCGTTGAATATGGGTTCGCATATACAAAAGCAACATAAACAAGTATAAAATTTGATAAGCATAAACAAGCAATCAACGATAAATTAAGCATTCAAGATAAACAAACCATCATTCGAATCTTCACAATAATGGCTAATACCCAAGGGTATTAGCCCTTCAAGAAAAAAACGACATAATTCAGTATAAGGAGAATAATCCAACGCAAGGTAAACAACCGAGTTAAACGAATGTATACCAAAAATCGAACGATTACTAGAGTATAGGAGAATACAAAGTGTTTCCTATGGAATTAATAGCTTTGCTTGACCTCTTCTGCTCTTTTTGTCTTCTGAAAATTAACTTTTGTGGTTAAGGTATCAAAAATATGATCAAGCACACTAAAAACCCATTTTTAGGTTTTCTATTTATAGCGTCTGAAATTTGGTCGATACGACGTATCGAGATACATTGGAATACACGCTATCGTGGTTTCTTTAGAGTAGGGACCCTCAACGTTCGCTAATCTTACCAGAATATTTATTTACTTTAATGTTGAATACGGCCGTATAGAAGTCTCCTGGATATTCGTATTGGGACTTTAAATCTTCGTGGTTTTCTTATGAAGTTGCAAAACAGCACAGATACACCGTATCTTCCTTGATGGATACGACGTATAGGATGCCAGATTCCAGTTTTCTTTAAATGATCTTTGTTTAAGCTCAAGAATGCTTGCCTTTTTGCTAATCTTCACCAAGTACTTACCATATTTACTGCAATTCTTAAATACAAACGATTAAGTAAAAATTCTTGTAATAATTTTGCAAAATGGGTTATTTACATGGGATAAACGATGCTATAAAGTGACGTTATTTGATGTCATCAAATATCCCCCCACTTGAATCTTACTTGTCCTCAAGTAGCATTTAGAAGTTTATAAAAATGTATCCCTAAGAATTTTTCCGTTAAGCATGTTATTTGATCAATTAACAAGACACAACCAAATAACACTCACGGAATAGAAGATGAAAAAATACTTAAATCAACTTAACTAATCTATGTGGTAACATGTAACTAATTGGCTCAATTGCTCGGTCGTGATGAGTATTCTATCATAGGCTTGGCAAGGATACACATCTCCACCACTAGAGCTAAGGAGTAACAAGTTTATAAAGGTAAATTAGGTTTTTTATATAAGGCTTAAGGTTGATCATTCTAACAATCTTTCACCAAAAGTACCACACTCAACAGGGAAACTGAATCACACATACATGGCCGTAACGACGGAATAGACATGTGTGATTCGATTCACACAATCCTCCATTCGAGTTTAAAACCAAGGTTTAGATGAAAATGATACAGGGTATAGATCTTCTAACTTTCACCAAAAGTAATAAACCAACAAGGCAGCTAAATCATACATACATGGCCGTAATGATGGAATAGATATATATGACTCGATCACATCCTCATTCGAGTAAAACCTAAGGTTAATCATTAAGAAAGGGAAATAAATAATTGTGAAATAAAAATTACGAAACTGAAATAGATTAAAGTCCAAACAGTTAAGGTTAACAAGTTTTTGCTAGATACTTTTCTCGACCGTTACGCGAAAATAAAGACAAAACAACTATATACACAAACGTCTTGATCATTGATCAAAAACAACAACCTAAGTTGGCGTTCCTGTAACAGTCAACTCCCAATCATCCCATACTATATATACTTTTACAAAGACTACTGGCGATGTCTACCACTTTATACAAAACTTTACATCGTTGATTTATATCCATGTATCAACGAATAATCGATCCTTCAAATAATTTCATTGGTTTAAGCTTTAACGAACCGACTATCTTCAAACTTTCCTCCTTTTTTGTTGAAATTTTCTATTTTTTAAACAATACTACGAATCTCGGTGCAATTTCACCATCTTCACGATCATAATAACTCCGGATAATTTCTTCCATGATTCTTCATTCTTCGGACGTACCAATAATTATGATGGTAGTAAAAATACATAAGTTTGACTACCTTTTACATTCCCATTGCAGTGTGCAAGTTTCCCAACCATACCAGAGATAGAAAATGACACAAGACACTTCAAATACATACTTTACACTTTAAGCAACTAGCAACTGATAAATAGACTTAATCTAACAAGGTAGGCTAAGATGTAAAGGTTTAACGAAAAAATAGTTGTGTTTCCAAAAGGATTGGGCACTACAAAAGGTTTTTTCTAAGGGGTATCTTACTCTTAAAATGAGAGTAAACAAAGGGTTTATACAGAGGTTAACGAACCAGTGTAGTTAGTTAATAACATAACATATAAAGGCTTTTTGGGTGTAATCCTAAAAATTTACCAATTTAAACAAGCTACTCCATCTAAATCCATAGTACTCATTATTGTGGTCTTGAATAGATATACCAAACTAAGTTCTAAAGTCTACAACATCACCGATACACTCATATTTTTGTGGAATTTGGGTAAACATTTAGAAACGAATAAGGCTGAATTCTCACAATATCTAATAAGGGTTATGTATGCAGGTTATGTAACCAGTAATTTCACAAAAGTATGCTTGAATATTTTTTAATTTGAGCATAATTTAAGCATTTTAATTTGAAAAATAGGACAAGTAACATTCTAATTCCCACCCCCCACTTAAGTTATACAACGTCCTTGTTGTATAGATAAAACATTAAAACGGGAAATTAAAAGAATTAGAACAAGAAACTCCCCTGGTGTTTTACTCGGTAGATTCTCCAAGTTGAGTTTATGAGCAAGAATGTGTGTTGTAAATGCGTCTGAATGCTAGTATGACGACAACACACATAGGATTCCAGATGATCGATACTTCACCAACTTTGTCAATTTGTTTTCCAGCGAGGTCCTGTGCAAAATATAGGAAAAACATGCAAAATCCTATCTCGGGTATCCTACGGTTAATAAAATAATAAAAATAAACTGTACAGGCAGTCAATATGCCGTATCCAAAAACTAGGATACGCCGTATAGAAAGATTTGTAAAAAGTATCAATACGAGTCAGTCTGCCAAGTACGCCGTATAGATAGAACTGACGATAAATTTTTAAATGCAGAAAAATAAAGGACTGATAACGTCCAAACATTTAATATGCCGTATGATATGGATCGGATATGCCGTATTGATGTCTGGGAAGATAGACTTGATAAAAATAAATAAAAACAATCTTGGTTGTTTCCCGGGAAGCACTTTTCTTTCAGCTAGTCTTTAAGTTAGACTTTTTCTTTTTTCACCTATCTTTTCACCACTATGGTAGCGCGTCACGTGCACGAGCCACCTTGTCCTTTTTCTGAAAAATATCTTGGTAGATGTGAGACACACTATCTTTGTTCCTTTCCCAAGCATTGAATTCACATGATCTTATAGCAATGTATTCTTCGTAAGGTCCTAGTGAATACTTTATTGCTTCAAACTTTTCGGCTTTGGACACCCTTTTACTAGGCTTCTCATTATTTTGATTATCAAATTCGGGCGCTTTGTTTAGAATATTATTGTTGTCCTTACGCTTCATTCGGCTTTGTTCATCTACCTTTTCAATGTCACCCTTTTCTTGAGTATTCAAATAAGGCTTGAAGAATGGGCCAGTAGTAGTGTTAGTAGAGTTTCCAAAATCAGATTCCTCCCATTCTGCATCGCTTGATACTATGTAATTCATCGGTTCCTTATTCCAATTTCCATTTATCCAAGAATGTAATAATGATTTTTTAGTCGTTCCATCCACTCTCTTATGCTTTTTAAATATTGAATTCACTCAGGATATGAATTCAAGTGGATCAAGCCCCCAGTTATCACCTTCATCCAACATTTCATCTTTGTCATCGCGAGATTGGGGATAGAATCTATAGAAAAATTTCTCAACAAGTTCTTTACAATTGGTGATGCCATCCCCTTCATCAATCCACCATTGTCTTGCATCATCAGCCAATGAAAGAGGAAAAACCATCATGCGTAGTCGATGGGAGTCCACATTGGGAATTTTAATTAAATCGAGCATTTTAAGAACTTTCGCAATGTGGTCGACCACATCTTCATCTAACGTTTTGTAGTATGAATTTCTTCGTAATTGCATCAAAAATTTCTTGCTGAGTTCAATATTCATATCATCGTCGGTGTTTGGTTTAGCTAGACTTGATTCAGTTTGAGCTTTTTCCATGCGTTCATTTAAAATTAGTTCCGTCATAACTTATGTCGTTTCTTCTTCAATTAATATTCCGCGATTAGCACCCCCTGTAACAACGGTAAAAATATCAGCAGGATTTGCTCGGAAGAAAGATAAAAAATCAAGTACGGTAATCGAATATGAAAAATCAGCTTCCGTTACTGTATCAGACGATCGATGCGCCGTATTCAATCGATCTAATATGCCTTATCGGTCTACTGAATGAATACGCTGTATTGGATAAAAAAGTCAGATACGTCGTATCCAATGGAAGTAGATACGCCGTATCAGGTTATCGACCAGTACAGTGTATAGAAAACAATTAAAACATACAAAACAAACACACAAATAAAACAAGCAAACAGTTAAAAAACAAGTATACAAAATTTTACAGAATTTTATACTAATCTAAATTACACCAATTCTAAGGGTTAAGTTAATCTGTTAGCCTCAAAATATTAAGCCGAACAAGGAAGCTCGGCTACTAAATCATGGAAGCTCGGTCTTTATTTAATATATGTTGTAATAGGCTAGTTACGGGAATCAGGCTTGTTATTTAATCTAATATTGTATGTGTTGTATGCTAAAGCCCAAAGTAATCCCGAGCCTGACCCAAGAAAACAAATACCACGGCCCAACAAGCCTTACAAGGCCGGCCCATTAAGTGGTATAAATACCCCTCTCTAAGTGTGGATAGGGTGTTGGTTCACTTTTGAGTAAATTTTCCTTCTCAGTTGCAAGTTTTAAAATCAACCATTCCAATTTCCTTCTCTCTCTCTTTTAGGAAGTTTTCACTCTCTAACTTCTTCCTATTGTTCTTCTCGATCTTCTTACCTTGATTCTGATGATAACCATGTGTAAAGTGAAGTGATTACGGGTTTCTACATTTGGTATCAATCGCCATGAGGTTTTAGAGTTTTAATTTGTGGTTTTTGTTTAAAATCGTATGCGTTTAGTTTATAGTTTTACCATTTTATTTTGTGTTCTTACTTGTCCTTTGATTCTTAAGCGTGTTTTTGGGATAGCTTCACAACTTATTTGATATCTAAAATAGCTTAAATAGAATCAAACATAGCTTATTTGGTTTCATTTTTGGGTCGTATGTTTTGAAAGAAACGCATAAAAAATCTTCAAAAACAAGAGTTTTGTTGTTGTTTTGGATCATCAAGGTGTACTTTCATTGTTTATAAGCTTATAGGTAGCTTATTGCATCATGAAAACATAGTTTTCTTTACGAAAATCTGGACTTAAAGTTAGTTTGAATAAAGCAAAATATGCATGTTTGAATGAAGCGAAATGTGCACGTATGAATCAGGCGAAATGTGTTGTTAGGCAAATATGTCCTCAAGCGAAATATGTTTATTACAGGGTGCTAAGCTTCAAGCGAAATATTACATATTGTGAAACAAAGTGCTACCAAAATTTTCTCATTTCGTGCGAAACATGTTCAAGCAAAACATGTTCAGGCGAAACATGTAACTGAGCGAAATATGTAGCATTTGTTTTATGTAATACATGTTCAAGCGAAACATGTTCAGAGCGCGGTATTAGGAACCAAACAAATTCACTCTTTCTCGAGTGTTTGTGTAGGGGTGATGAGGGGAAGTTGTTAACCGTGTAATTATGTTGTAACTTTTGTAAATGTTTTTTATGAATAGTTAAGTAACTTTGTAGAAAGTGTTGGAAGTGTCATTGCATGTTTGTGGAAATAATACATGCCACACCCCGCCAAGGCAAAAACGCGAAGCGTAACAAGATAGGCATCATCACAACACATTGATGTCAACAATAGAGAATGTCTAAAATGCATTATATTAAAAACCAAGTGTTATGACGATACCAAACACAAGAGGGGGGTCTTTATTTGAGGTTTAATCGAACACACAATACATATCCCTAAAGAGATAAAAATCCAGAGATAAAAAAGTCCATCATGAAACACAAAATAACTGAAGTATAAAAATAAGAAACGAAAACTCCAGAAAAGAAGACTCCATAATGCAATTCCTAAGGTCTCTCTAGCCACACATCTTAACATCCTTAACTTCGCTATGCTCACCTAAAAATGATACTTTAAAACGTCAACATAATGTTGGTGAGATTCACAGGTTTGACATAAATTACTTACCCTTGCTGCGAATCAGAAATCATTAGGACATACAAGAATATTATACACAAATGCAGCAATTAAAATCATCACACAATTAATTACAGATTCGGGATTAGATTAGCACTAGCACTATAAGCAACCAAGCTCACCCGGAATGTACCACACAGTATGAGGTAGGTGTACCTCTCCGATCCAAATACCACACAGCATGAGGTAGGCGTACCTCTCCGATCCAAATAACCACACAAATATAGGATAGGATTCTTATACCAATAACCGACTTTACTTGAAAGAACCAACTAAATAATGTTTTTATAAAAATCAATTTAAAATAATAAAGAAAGTCATTTTAATTATAAAAATCATTTTAAATATAAAAAAATCGTCTTAAATATAATCTTTATAAAATTCATTTTAATCATGGTTGTCATAAAAATCTAGAGATAGTTATTTAACGGTGTATCACATCTTACCACTATAAATCATTTTAAACCTACTTCTCATAATAGAAATAAAGTTTATTAACCACAAAAAAAGAGTTTCGTGTCTTATTTGTATAGACCATTTTAAACATATTTTATTCACAAAGATCATTTTAAACATGGTATTGACAGTCAACCTGTATCACATCGTTTTATAAAAATTATTGTAAACATAGTTTTCATAAAAATAAAGAGACATTCACATAAAAGCGATGTCATAACGTATTAATAAGATCATTTCAAAAATAGTTTTTCCCAAACACCATCAAGATATACTTCAAAAGGATTTTCATAACTCGACATCAATATAAATATATTACTCAAACAAAAGACATCGTAATACCAATGGGGATTGTAAAATACCGTAAAGAATCTAACACAATTCTATTGTTTGAAAGCGAAAGGAAGTACAAGGAACCATATAGTCAGAATAACAGTGAAACGAACATGCACTAGAGAAATTCATACGAAGACATTACGAACCAAAAGAAGAACGTAAAGACTAATCCGTACTCACGATCAAAAGAACAACCATTGAAAGGTGTCAGTACTAACATGCCATAACATGTTACCAAAACCAAAGGATATATAAAGAATGGAGTAATGATCCGTACTAATATGTTGGGAACAATTAGTGCTTAAAAGAAAATTTTGATACTCATACGAGTAATCAGTACAACGAAAGAACCAATGAAATGTACCAATATCCAAAGAAACAGATCCGAACAACCAATATTCATCAAGACGCCGAATAGAAAAGTTAGATCATCCATTCCTACATGGTACGAACAAGGAATGCTAACATGAGGGTTATATATCCGAGCGAATAATCGAGCAGACGAACAAACTCAATAATCGTAATAATAGCAGTATTTTTATGAAACCCTAGTTCCATCAATTAAAAAATTTACAATTATTCAAATTAAAAGAGTTTAAATAAAAAGGGTTATAGATTAAACATTAGATCCGGAAACACACGAACTTAACCCCAAATTCTCTTGAATTTTTTTGATGATTTCTTCTTCTTCTTGGGGAATTTCGACCAAAACAAGGGAGAGGAGAAAAGTGATTTAGGTTTTAGGGTTATGGGTGTATTTATACTAGTTTTTGGATAATAGCATAAAGATTTGTTTCCTAATTGAACTCGATCTTCTCCCTTTTTTTCCCTAAATCCTAGCCGATCCAAACACTCTTAAAATATATTTTTTATAAACATTTTATGATCCCCTCCTCCTATATATTTTATATTTTTTAAATAAAAAACTATTTATACACCTTATTTACTTTACCTTTAAATAAATACACACTTTAAAATAAAAAACACTTTTACTACTTAATATTATTTTTCTCAAATTAAGTTTATTTATTACTTCATAAATAATTTATAAACCTCAATTCACAAATAAATTTCAACGCGAAATTAACGATACATAGTTCATAAATTTGACAACGTTAAAAATTATGAAAATCACTATACTTCCAAAATCACCATCACATACGAAATGAAATGACTAAATCATTCATTTATACCAACACAATCACATATAATAACACATATATCATATCACATAAACCACCAAATATACTAACGCACATAAATCAAAACACATAAAGCTAGGCAAGTTAACTCTAACGGTTAAACTAACCTCGCTAAATCACGGTTGTCACAGTATCCCCTCCTTAGGGAAATTTCGTCCTGAAATTTAACTAGTAGACTCATCAACCCGATCAATAAATTTATTTTGGATATTTAGCTTTCATAAAATCCACTCGTTCCCAAGTGAACTTAGGTCCACGCTTAGAATTCCAACGAACTTTAACAATCGGGATCCTACTACGTTTCAACTTCTTAACTTTACGATCCATAATTTCTACAGGTTCCTCAACAAAACAAAGAGTTTTGTTTATCTTAACTTCTCCTGGTGGCACATGAAAATTTGCATCCGCCAAACACTTCTTCAGATTTGACACATGAAATGTGTCATGCACACCACTCAACTCTTGTGGCAATCTTAAACGATAAGCTACAGGACCTATCCTTTCCAGAATCTCAAATGGTCCTACATACCTAGGTCCTAACTTTCCTTTCTTCTTGAAACACACTACACCTTTCCAAGGTGACACTTTCAGCAATACTTGATCACCAACTTCAAATTCCAAAGGTTTCCTTCTATTATCGGCATAACTTTTTTGGTGATCTCTAGCCGCTTTAAGCCTTTCCTTAATCAATACCACCATTATCAGTTGTCTCTTGTACCAACTCTGGTCTAATCAACCGACTTTCTATAATTTTAGCCCAAAGAACAGGCGACCTACATCTCCTTCCATACAATGCCTCAAATGGAGCACATCGTATCTCTAGTGATAACTATCCGGTTTTAGAGAAAAAACTCAGTCTAAAGGTAAATGAGTTATCCCAAACTACTACCAAAATCAATCCCACATGCTCTTAGAATATCCTCTAAAGTCTGAATGGTCTGCTTACTTTGTCCATCCGTTTGAGGATGATAAGCCGTACTCATATCTAGTCGTGTTCCTAACGCTTTTGCAACGTCTGCAAAAACCGCGAAGTAGATCTTCCATCATAATTTGAGATGATCGACACCGGAACTTCATGCCTTGCTATTGTCTCATCAATATAAATCCTTGCCAACTTCTCATCTTGTAATCTTTTCGTATAGCTAGAAAATGGGTTGACTTAGTCAGTCTATCGACTATTACCCAAATTGTATCATGGCCACTACTTGACCTCGGAAACTTAGTGATAAAATCCATGGTGTTTCTATCCCATTTCCACTCAGGTATCTTATGTTGTTGAAACAAACCCAAAGGTCTTTGATGGTTCAGCCTTCACCTTTGAACAAGTCAGACAATTACTAACATAGGTAGCAATATATTTCTTCATACATGACGACCAATGCATATCTCCAAGGTCATAATACGTCTTATCCGCTCCCGGATGTACCAAGTACCTTGATGCATGAGTCTCGTCCATAATTATTTTCCTTACATCACCTATCAATGGAATCCCATCCTTGGTCAATAAAATATAAACTACCATCTTCCTTCTTTTCCATTTGTTAGTCCAGGCCACGCAGCATTTCTACTATCGCGTCCCCTACCTTGGACGCCTCACCTTGAGCAGATAATATCTTGTCCATAACGCTTGACCGAATAGTCATGGACATTGCTCTTACTCGTCTCGGCTTTACTTTTTCCTTCCTACTGAACGCATCAACCACTACATTCGCCTTTCCCGGATGGTAACGAATCTCACAGTCATAGTCACTAAACAACTCAATCCATCTCCGTTGGCGCATATTTAACTCCTTTTGGACACATATATGCTGAAAACTCTTATGATCCGTGTAGATAACACTTTTCGTCCCGTACAAGTAATGCCTCCAGGTCTTAAAAGCAAAGACCACTGCACTCATTTTGAAATCCTGTGTGGTATAATTCTTCTCATGATTTTCTTCTGTTGTCGTGAGCCTATATGCAATTACCTTGGCTCTTTGCATCAATACATATCCAAGTCCTTGGTTTGACGTGTCGCAGTAAACTACAAAATATTCCGATCCATCAGGCAATGACAATATTGGTGTGCATTACATAAATTGTCCTTCAATGTCTAAAAATATTCCTCTTGTTCCATGCCTCACTCGTATTTCTGATCCTTCTGTGTCAGTGAAGTAAGGGGTTTAGAAATCTTAGAAAAATTCACGATGAAACACCGATAGTAACCTGCCAATCCTAGAAATGATCGTATCTCAGATGACGTCTTAGGTACTTTCCAATTCTTCATTGCTTCTATCTTACTAGAGTCCACGTGAATATCATTGTTGTTAACTACGTGTCCGAGAAAACATACTTCTTCTAGCTAGAATTCACACTTGGAAAACTTGGCAAACAACTTCTCCTTCTTCAGCAGCTCCAGAACTAACTTCAAGTGTACCTCGTGATCCTCCTTAGATTTTGAGTAGATCAAGATATCATCAATAAACACAATGAACAAACTTGTCTAAATACGCTATGCACACCTGTTCATTACGTTCATGAAAACGCTTGGTGCGTTGGTTAACCCAAAATGCATTACACGTAAACTCAAAGTGTTCATAACACCGTTCCTTAAAGGGGAAATTTTTTTTTACAGTCTTGGAATTCTATTCGTGCACTATTTATTGACGATAAGCGAAACGAAGATCTATCTTAGAAAAATAACGTGAACCTTGTAACTAGTCGAACAAGTCGTCGATCCTGAGGAGATTCTTGATGGTCAACTTGTTCAATTCCCGACAGTCTATGCACATCCGAATGAACCGACCATCTTGACGAACAATTACAAGTGCTCTCATGAGATGTGATTGTCGAATAAAAGTACATACAACCGATTCTCCAAGGGTTTTTTTAAAAAACATTTCGATAGGTATCAAACGAATATCAAATCATAAGGTAGAAAAACATCTAAGGATTCACATATGCAAATAGATGCGGATCAAATGTCATAAGAATCCTTAAAAGAAAGGATATAATATATGTACCGATAGAAAACTCAAACGAAGGAATCAACAAGCGTACCACGAAAAAAAGGAACACATAACGATTAACAATACATATCAAGATTGATAAATGAAAAGATATGATTCTTCTACCAATAACCGACTTTACTCGAAAGAACCAACTAAATAATGTTTTTATAAAAATCAATTTAAAATAATAAAGAAAGTCGTTTTAATTATAAAAATCATTTTAAATATAAAAATCGTCTTAAATATAATCTTTATAAAATTCATTTTATTCATGGTTGTCATAAAAATCTAGAGATAGTTATCCAACGGTGTTTCACATCTTACCACTATGAATCATTTTAAACCTACTTTTCATAATAGAAAATAAAAATTTATTAACAATAAAAAAATAGTTTCGTATCTTATTTGTAAAGATCATTTTAAACATATCTTATTCACAGAGATCATTTTAAACATGGTATTGATAGTCAACTTATATCATATCGTTTTATAAAAATTATTGTAAACATAGTTTTCATAAAGAGACATTCACATAAAAGCAATGTCATAACGTATTCATAAGATCATTTCAAAAATAGTTTTTTCCCAAACACCATCAAGATATACTTCAAAAGGATTTTCATAACTCGACATCAATATAAATATATTACTCAAACAAAGGACATCGTAATACCAAAAGGGATTGTAAAATACCATAAAGACTCTAACATAATTCTATTATTTGAAAGCAAAAGGAAGTACAAGGAACCATATAGTCAGAATAACAGTGAAATGAACATGCACAAGAGAAATTCATACGAAGACATTATGAACCAAAAGAAGAACGTAATGACTCATCCGTACTCACGATCAAAAGAACAACCATTGCAAAAGCGTAGTACTACATGCCGCAAATTGTTACGAAAACAATTGAATATAAAAACGGTCAGTTAATGATCCGTACTAATATGTTAGGAACAATTAGTGCTTAAAAGAAAATTTTTATACTTATACGAGTAATCAATGCAACGAAAGAACCAATGAAACGCACCTATATCTAAAGGAGCAGATCCGAACAACCAATCTACATCAAGATTCTGAATAGGAAAGATAGGACATCTGTACTAACATGGTACGAGCAAAGGATGCTAAATCTAGAGTTAGAATCCGAACGAAATATTGAGGCAAACGAACTAGTCCATACAATATAATAGTAGCAATAATCAGTACCGGGGTTATCCACAAGCGATAGAATGGATGGGAAACTTTACTTAACATACGTACTATCCATATCCTAACCAAACATAATACAACATCTTACACTACCACCTAACAAGCAAACACCGATCAATGCAATAATGGTCACAAGTCTACGTGTGTGATGCCTTTATAATTATGTTGGCTACCCATAATTATAAGTGCATCCTTTCACACGTGTACTTGCTTTCAAGACTACACATATGATAACACACATATATGCACATATACCACGTTGCACATCTTAAACCACACAGAAATGATGCTCCATCAAAGCAATATTTATTTATATAAAGATAAATCAAAAACGACAGAAAGAAAATGAAGGTCTCGAAGCGACTAAAAATATGTAATATCCAAAAGAAATAATCGATAGCAACGTGTCAAGGTAAAAGACGGGATAAACTTATGTTGGGCCTCGCTTGGGTTTGACTTTGCTTTCGCAAGAGTCACCCGACTCTGCGTGTCCAGGCCTACTACGAGCATCTGACAAGAGATCTGAGTCGGCCTCTTCCTATGATTCCTCTAACTACCCTTCCTCCTTCGGTTCCTCGAGAGGCTCCTTGTCAATTGGCTCCACTTCTGGATCTTTTGATATCGAATAGCTTGTAGGTCGAGATAAAACTCAAAGAAAAGAAATAAAATAAAAAGTATATGAATTATAGCACACATAGTTCCTATTATGCAACTATATGAAGGACTCCTAGGTTATAGTCTAGGTTAAACCACCTACTTCTCTATAACCAATGGCTCTGATACCAATCTGTCACACCCCGCCAAGGCAGAAATGCGAGGCGTAACAAGATAGGCATCATCACAACACATTGATGTCAACAATAGAGAATGTCTAAAATGCATTATATTAAAAACCAAGTGTTATGACGATACCAAACACAAGAGGGGTCTTGTATTGAGGTTAATTGTTAGGATTAAAATACTGCTTAGTGCTGTTGAAGTTACTGCTGCTGGTTATGATTTCTACTGGTGGTGAAGACTAAAGAAAATATTCAAAGTGATTAATACTGCTAGTGCAAAAGTTAAGACTGCTAGTGGAAGTTACTGCTGCTCAAGAAGTTTAATGAAAATATACTAAGTGGTTACTACTGCTGATGTAAAGTTACTGCTGTTAGTATAAAGTTAATGCTGCTGGTGGTTTATAAGTTAGTACTGTTAGATCAAGTTAGTACTGCTTATGTGATATGAATGAGATATTTTTGTAAAAGATACGTATAAGTTATTTGATTAGAAGATCATGATAACTTAGGAATATATTGTAAACCGACTAGGACTCCTTGGTGTATAAAAGGAGGTCCTAAGGTATAGAGTTATATATCAAAAAAATTAGAAGTCGATTAGCTTCAAGGTTTTGTAACCCTAACACTATTAAGAGTGTTCGTATTATATTGAGGCTAAAATTTTGGTAAACTGTTTATTGATCTTATTCATTATTGTTTCATTGAAATTCTTCTTAGTATCATTGACTAGATTCCGCATTAGTCTTTGATATTCACATTCACAGATTCTATCATAGTTTGTTTTGAATTTATTTAATACAACTTAGCCTTATACAAGATAAGCAAGATCTATTCTATTAGGATCAACAAGTGGTATCAGAGCTTGTAAGAAGCTTTGAATAAGAAGAAACTTTACTACACACAAGATCTATTTTTTCAAAAACCAATAGATTCTCAAACTACTCAAACCATCAAGCTACCCATACTCCAACCTGGTGAGTATGATCTTTGGAAGATGAGGATGGAGCAATACCTATAATGCATTGATTACACTCTATAGGAGATCATAGAAAATGGTAATGCACCCATAGTAATAAAAACTGTTGATGGTAAGGAGACTGTTATCCCTCCTACAAGTGTTGAAGAGAAGGCACAAAGAAGGGCAGAGTTGAAGGCAAGAAGCACTTTATTGATGGCCTTACCTAATGAGCATCAATTAAAGTTTAACTCATACAAGGATGCTAAGACACTGATGCAGGACATTGAGAATAGATTTGGAGGTAATACTGCTACAAATAAAACTTAGAAAAATATACTAAAGCAGCAATATAAAAACTTTGCTACATCCAACACATAAGTGATTGAGCAAACTTATGAAAGGCTTCAAAAGCTAATTAGTCAACTAGAGATGCATGGTGAAGTTATCCCTCAAGAAGACATCAATCAGAAGTTCTTGAGAAGTTTGTCACAAGAATGGACTATGCATACTATTGTGTGGAGGAACAAACCAGAGATTGAGACATTGAGTTTGGATGACCTCTTCAACAACCTGAAGGCTTATGAATCAGAGGTTAAGGGGGACATCTAGCTCAACCACAAACTCACACAATGTAGCCTTTCTGTCCTCTAGCAGCACTAACAATGCAACTAGAGCAGTCAATACTACTCAGGGTGTTAATACTGCTAGCACTCAGGGTGCTGCTGATATCTCAACAACTGTTGAAAATTTGAGTGATGTTGTGATTTATTCTTTCTTTGCTAGCCAACCAAGTATTCTACAACTTGATAATGAAGATCTACAACAAATCCATCCTAATGATCTAGAAGAGATGGATTTAAGGTGGAACATTGCTATGCTAACTATGAGGGCAAGAAGATTCTTGAAGAATACTGGAAGGAAGCTGGACATGGCCAATAAAGAAAGAATTGGGTTTGACAAGTCCAAGGTGGAGTGTTTCAATTGCCACAAGAGAGGACACTTTGCAAGGGAGTGCAAGGCACCCAGGAATCAAGACAGCATGAACATGGAGCCTACCAGAAGGACTATGCCAGTTGAGGAAACTACTTCAAATGTCTTAGTGTCTCAGTGTGATGGTTTTGGCTATGATTTGAGTGACCAAGCAGAAGAAGGTCCAACCAATTTTGCTCTTATGGCTTATTCTTCAATAAGTTCAAGTTCTTCTACAAACTTTGAGGTATCTAATGACTCAAATTGTTGTTCATCTTGTTTAGAATGTATAAAAGATCTAAAAGAACAAAATGAACAATTAGTTAAAGACTTAAGAACAACTAGGATAAGTGATGTCTCTTATAAAACTAGTTTAGAATCTGTAGAAGCTAGACTGTTAGTCTTTACCAAAAATGAGTTTGTGTATGAGAAAGATATAAAACTCTTAAAACGTGAAATCTATTTAAAAGATTTAGATATTACAGAGCTTAAAAGGAAGTTAGAGTTTGGCTACAAAAGAAAAAGATGAGGTTCAACTTACAGTATAAAAATTTGAAAATTCATCAAAGAGCCTAAGTAAACTTCTAGACAGTCAGATAATGGATAAGTGTAAAACATGATTAGGGTATAATATTGTCCCACCTCCCTATACTGGGAATTTTATGCCACCAAAACCTGATTTAGTTTATCCTAGTCTAGATGATTTTGTTGATGTGAATGAGTCTGTTAGTGAATCTGTAGTTGAAAAGCCTACTGTTGAGACTAATGAACCTAAGACTGCTAGGAAAGAAAATGGAGCCCCAATTATTGAGGATTGGGTGTCTGAAAGTGAGGAACAAGATGAGCCTAAGTTTCAAACAGTTAAGCCTAATTTTACTAAAATTGAGTTTGTTAAACCTAAAACTGATAGGAAATCTGTTGAGCAAATTAGGCAAGACACATACAGTCAATCTTTCAGTCCATCTAGAAGTCCTAAGGGAAACAAGAGAAACTGGAACCAACAGATGTCTCAAAAATTAGGGAGTAATTTTGAGATGTTCAACAAAGCTTGTCATGTGTGTGGTAGTTTTGATCATTTGAAGAATGATTGCAATAACTGGTATAATAATCAAAGGTTTGCAAAACCAGTTTGGACCAATGTTCAAAGGGTGAACAAACAGAATTTCTCTAAATTAACTCACCCCAGTCCAAAAAGGAACATGGTTCCAAGAACAGTCTTATCTAGGTCTGGCCCAATTTCAGTTAATACTGTTAGACCAGTTAATACTGTTCAACCAAGAACAGCAGTGAATAATGCAGGACCCATGAAAAATGTTATTAAAAATGCATATTCAACTGCTAGAAGGCCTTTTAACAATATAACAGCAGCTAATAACAGTAATTTCACTAAAAAGGTTAATACTGTTAAGGGAACAAGGGTTAATACTGCTAGACCAAAAGCAGTTCTTAGTGTTGTTAAGGGAAACAAGGGAAATGCTGTTAAGGCCTCAGCATGTTGGGTTTGGAGACCAAAGCACAAAGTTTTAGACCATGTCTCCAGAAACAATGGTGCATCAATGTCCTTTAAAAGATTTGACTATATTGATGCACAAGGCAGATCCAAGTCAGTAATGGCTTGGGTCCCCAAAAGAAACTAATTTTCCTACCATTATGTGCAGGGCAATCCACACATTATGGTAGGGCAATTCCCAAAGCAAGATTTGAAGGATAAAGGAGTGATTGACAGTGGATGCTCTAGGCACATGACAGGAAACAGATCCTATCTTACAGATTATGAAGAAATTGATGGAGGATTTGTTGAACTTTGAAGGAAATTCCAATGGAGGGGAAAATAATAGGAAAGATAAAAATATGAAATGTAAAAAAAATTGGATTATGAAGATGTGTATTTTGTAAAGGAAACTTTAGTTTAACCTATTCTTTTTTTTTAGTGTCTCACAAATGTGTGACAAGAAGAATAGTGTTCTTTTTACTGATACTGCATGTGTTGTTCTGTCTCTAGACTTTAAGTTAACTGATGAAAGTTATGTTTTACTTAAAGTTCCTAGAAAGGATAACATGTACAATGTTGATTTAAAGAATGTTGTTCCTCAAGGAGGTCTCACCCGTCTCTTTGTAAAAGCCACACCAGGTGAATCTAATCTTTGGCATAAGAGGCTTGGACATGTGAATTTCAAAACTATAAATAAACTGGTTAAGGGAAACCTTGTAAGAGGTTTACCTTCAAAACTTTTTGAAATTAATCAAACCTGTGTTGCTTGTCAGAAGGGAAAGCAACACAAAGCTTCTTGTAAGACCAAAACAGTCAGTTCAATCAGCCAACCATTACAAATGTTGCACATGGATTTGTTTGGCCCAACATTTGTAAAGAGTTTTAAAACATTTATAACAGGCATAGAAAATCTAATAGACCTTAGGGTGAAAGTGATTAGATGACAATGGGACTGAATTCAAGAATAAGGTCATGAATCAGTTTTGTAAAATGAAGGGTATTAAGAGAGAATTTAGTGTTGCTAGGACTCCACAACAAAATGGAGTAGAATAAAGGAAAAATAGGACACTAATAGAGGCTGCTAGGACTATGCTTGCTGATTCAAAATTGCTAACAACTTTCTGGGCTGAAGTAGTTAATACTGCTTGTTATGTCCAAAATAGGGTGTTAGGTATCAAGCCTTACAACAAGACCCCTTATGAACTTTTTCTAGGTAGAAAATGTTAGCCTCAAAATATTGAGTCGAACAAGGAAGCTCGGTCACTCAACGAGGAAGCTTTGGTATTTATTTAATTAAATGTTGTAATAGGCTAGAACGGGAATCGGGCTCATTTAATTAATCTAATATTGTACGCGTTTCAGACTAAGTTCCAATGTAATCCTGAGCCCGATCCAAGTTAACATTAACCCCGACCTATGGCAAAAGCCCATCCGGCCATAAGGGTGTAAATACCCCTCTCCAAGTGTGGAGAGGGTGTTGGTTCCATTTATAATTTTTCACAAGTTTAATCAACCATCTATTTTCTCTCTACTTTCTCTCTCTTGTTTCTCTCTCTAAAATTCTTATCATATCTTATCTTATTTTCTTATCAAAACCATGGTGAAGTGAAGGTGATTCCGGGTTCCGACATTTGATATCACTCGCCACGGGTGGGTTTAGTGTCTTTGTTGTTGTGAACTTATTCGAGCTTATTGAATTCGGTTTATTTTTTTTCCTACTCGACCTCTTTAATAGTTTTGTTATTTTCAGATTTTTTTATGTAAACTTATTTTTTATCTTGGTTGTAAACGTTTACTAGCCTCTTTATAACATTTTGAAGTTGGGCTTACTGTTTATACAAATCATTTGGGCTTATTAATTTTGTCTACAAAATTTGGTTATATATGGGTGCATTTTAGTTTGACACAAAAATCTCACACCAAGTTTAGTTGTTTTAGAGTTTTTCTTTTCACGTCATTAGCTCTAGTTTCTTAGGTTTTACTTTTTGTCAAAACACAAAGCTTAAAATTTCATTACCAATTCATTCGTAGCTTATTTATGATTTCTTCAAGAGCTTATTTTACAAGGTTTTTTCTTTTCATAGCTTATTTAAACTTAATCTTAGCTTATTTGTTATTTTTTATCTTTATAGTTTATTAGGCTTAAACTATTTTTTAGCTTATTGAAAAGCAACATGGCTTATTCATAGTGGTGAAAAGAGATTATTTTTTAAGCTTATTTACAAGCTTTTTTGTTGGCTTATTTGTTTGTGGTCCACACGGTTTGTACACAAGGACGTTTCTTTTTGTTGGTTTTCGTTGAGGTGTAGACAAGAGTGTACAAGGACCACAAAAAGGACGATTGTACCATTTTTGTTTTATTGGGTGATTTATACATCCAACATCAGCGATCTATACATTTTAGTAAGACTATTTATACCATCATCAAAGTAGGCTATCAATACATGAACAAGAATAGGGCGATCTATACATGAGCATAGGGCGATTTATACATGTAAACTAAGGCGATTTATACGTTAAAGAAAAAAACAAGGATGATTTATACGTGTAAACAAGGGTGATTATACCATAAAAATACATAGGCGAATTATACATAATCAAAAATGGTGAAACGTGCTCATTTTGTGTAATTTTGGGTTTTTTTGTTTTGTGTGACGGTTCATTACGGGGCTTATAACCTATACCATTGTGATCGTAATCCTTTTTCGATCATCGTGGTATATTTATTTTTAGTCGACGATTACCGTACGAGTCCGCAAGAAGAAAACTACGTTCGTATATACCTTATGTATATCTCATCGAAGAAGACACAGTTTCTGTTAGGCGGGAAACTGTTTTTATTAAACTAATTTGGAAAATTGCAACTTTTGTCCCTGGACTTAATGACTACTTCTTCATTCGCCCTTTGTTAACTTGTTAACCCTTATACTTGAAACTTCTTTTCACCGTTAATCCTTTCAAGTTAAAATTCAGCCTTTTGTCCCCAAAAGTGTTCTAGTTTTACACCATTAGTCCTTAGTTCTCATAAACAGCCCGTTAGCCCTCCAAATAGAAATGTTATTGCACCGTTTGTCCCTATTTGAGTTTTAATCAACCGTTAATCATTTCAAGCTCAAAGTTTGTGCACCGGTCATCGTTTTAAGCTCATTAATCGTTACAAAAGCTCACGTACTTCAACAACAACAACGATTTCACCAACAACAATTAATTTTTCATTCACGGTTTTGTCTTGATTTAGTAAAATCCCGTAAAAGTCGATTCTTTTTACGGTTTAAGTCATAGATTTGTAAAATCCCGTGAACGTTAATTGATTTCAATCCACAACAACAATCACTTTACCTACTTAAGATCCTACAAATCATTTTCACTTCACAATTCATGTTAAAATGGAAATGAAAGATACTTTATCTTCGTGTTCGGATTTAGATGAACAAGAGATACAACAACTGCAAAAGAATGCAAAGATTTTGAAAGAGAACTCCATGAACAAATTCAATGCACTTAAAACAACCATCAACGTCTCAAAAGGCAAACTTTCACTATTGTCCATCGTTTAAACGCGCATTTTCACACCTCTTTCATACTGACGTCAAAACTTTCAAGTATGAGTTATCTCAAAACATGAATAACTTAGAAAAGCAACTCAACAA
>BQNB010025365.1:0-59728 GCA_026074375.1 Tanacetum coccineum
TCAAGGTATTAAATTTTAATATCATGGCTTGTAATTATCTTAACAAAGGGATGTCATTCATTTTCCTAATAAAGAATTTGTATGTGCCATTTGGCATCCCGTTCGACCCCAAATTGTTTTATAAGGATAGGATTAAATTGGGGCAAGTCTAACTTAAAGACTTTTCTGTAAACAAAAGTGCTTGCCGGGAGACAACCCAGAATGTATTTTTAATTTTTATCGAGTCTGTCTTCCCAGACTGTCTATACGGCGTATCCAAACCCCATGGATATGGCGTATTGACTATTTGGACGTTATCTAGTCTTTATTTTCAGCACAATCTATACGACGTATTCGTTAAACGAATACAGCATATTCAACGTAGGTTTCAATACAGCGTATCCTGGGGAATGGATACGGCGTATCAAATTCCTGTATAGTTTTAGGTATTTATTTCGAGTCTAACCAAACGAATACACGGAGATAGAATTGCATTTGTTTCTTGAGAATTTACACATGACCTCGTGAAAGAAAAATCGACGATGTTGGTGATGTATTTACAAATCTGGAGATCCTGAAGTGTTGGAGTCTTGAAACCTCAAGGCGGCTGTCCAACACACAATCTTGCTCATAAACGTAAATTAGAGAATCTACCGATCAAAAATCAGGGGAGTTTCTCATTCTAATTCTTTTTAAATTATCGTATTTAATGTTTTACATATACAACGAGGACGTTGTATAATTCAAGTGGGGGATGGAATTAGAATGTTTACTTGTCCTATTTTTCACACTAAAATGCTTAAATTATGCTTAAATTTAAAAAAAAATTCAAGCATACTTTTGTGAAATTACATGTTACATAACCCGTACACAATAACCCTTGTTAGATATTGTGAGGATTTAACCTTTCCGTTTCCAAATGTTTACCCAAATTCCATAAAATATGAGTATGCCGGTGATGTTGTTAGGGGGGGTGGGGTGGGGGGGGGGGGGGGGACCCTTTTAGAACTTCGTTGGTATATCTATTCGAGACCACAATAATGTGTTATTATGAAATTTAATTAGAGTACGTGTTTAAATCGGTAAATTTTAGGATTACACCCAATTCGCCTTTACATGTTGTTTTTTAAATAACTACTTTCGATGAGTTAACGGTAGTTTAAACCATTTTCCACTCTCATCTTTAGAGTGAAGATCCACTAGAACAACCCATAGAGCCAACCCTTTAGGAATTTCACCAACTATTTTTTTCGTTACACCCTTACACCTTAACCTACCTTGTTAGATTAAAGTTTAATTTATAGTTGCTAGTTGCTTAAAGTGTAAAGTTTGTACTTCTCGGGTCTTGTGTCATTTCCTATCTTTTGTGCGATTGGAAATTTGCACATTGCAAATGGGAATGTATATTAGTAGTCAAAGCTCATGTGATTTTACTACCGTCGCAATTGGTGAATCCGAAGAACGAAGAATTACCGAAGGAATTATCCAGAATTATTATGATCGTGAAGATGGTGAAACTACACCGAGATTTGAAGTATAAAAAAAGAAGAAAAAAAGGAAAATTGCAACAAAAAAGAGAAGGAAAGTTTGAAGATAATCGTTTCGCAACTACCGAATGAATTACACGATGATCATATTATTTCTGTTGATAGTCTAAGATAATCAACGATGTGAGTATTGTATTAAAGTGGAAGATATCGCCACTTACCTTGTAGAGTATGTAAAGTTTTGGGATGACTGGGAAGTTGACCGTTACGGGAACGCCAACTTAGGTTGATTGTTTTTTATCGATGATCAAGACGTTGTATTTAGTTATGTCTTTATCATGGTAACGGTCGGGAAAAAGTGTCTAGCAACTTGTACTTTAGGCTTTATTCTATTTGTTTCCTGATTTTTACTTAACAACAATTTACTTCCCTCTCACCTGATGATTAGCTGTTGGTTTTAGGCGAATGGGGATTCATACGAACATGCATGTTTATTTCGTCATTACGGCCATGTATGCATGCCTCGTACCTTGTTGGTTTACGACTTTTGGTGAAAGTTACAAGGTTCCTACCCTATATCATTCTTCATCCTAACCGTTGGTTAAATTCGAATGAGGATGTGATCGACCGCACATATCTATTCTGTCGTTACGGCCATGTATGTGTACTTCAGCTGCCTTGTTGGAGTGGTACTTCTGATGAAAGATTGTAGAATGATCAACTGTACGCCTTTCCATACAAAAACCCATATTTACCTTTATAAACATGTTACTCCTTGGCTTTAGTGGTGGAGATGTGTATCCTTGCCAAGCTTATGATAGAATACTCGTCACGACCGAGCAATTGAGCGAATTAGTTACATGTTACCACATAGATTAGTTGAGTGATTTGAGTGTTTTCATCTTCCTATTTCTTGAGGTGTTTGGTTATGTACTTGTAATAGATCAAATAAATGATTTAACGGAAAATATCCTCAGGGATGCATTTTTATAAACTTCTAAAGGCTACTTAAGGACAAGTAGAATTCAAGTGGGGGGATATTTAATGACATCAAATAACGTCTATTTTATAGCATCATTTATCCCATGATATTGACCCATTTTATACAATTATTGCAAAGAGTTGTTACTTAATCGTTTATATTTGAGAATTGCAGTAATTATGGAGTACTTGGTGAAGTTATGCTAAAAGGCACGCATTTTGGAGCATAAACGAAGAGTTTGAGAAAGTCTACTGATCTGACAGCAAATACGCCGTATTATTATAGACATGTACGACATAACCAAGACTTTGACGAATCAAAAGACCATTGCCTGACTTTGAAGAATACGCCGTATCCACATCAACGATACGCCGTATATAATACTTTGGTCAACGAAGAAGAATCAACTAGTTTTACATCAATACGTCGTATCCATAAAGAAGATACGGCGTATCCGTGCCTACACTTCACAAATAACCACGAAGGATTGAGACCCAATACGCCATATCCAAGAGCCTCTATACGCCGTATCCATGTCTTACTATATACGAAGATTCTGGAAGATATCAAACGTGATCCTTACTCCAAGAAATCCCCAATACATCGTATCCCACATCGGTGGATACGACATATCGACCTGTTTCCAGATCCTATATATAGACGACCCAAAACTCAATTTTAAGTATGCAAGTGAATCCCTAAACCACCAAGTCGACAAAGAGATGAATAAAGGAGCATAGAAGGTCAGAAAAGAACCTCAAGATCATAGAAAAACTCTTGTAATCATCGTGAATATGCGTTCGATTAAGGTTTCTTTATTTTAATCGTTCATATGTCAAACCGTGTGTATTTTTACAATGATTATCGGCTGATACCTTTAGGTATCACCATTGTTTATTTGAAGATCTGAATGTTTGGTTTGTTTATCTTGATTACTTAATTTATCGTTGATTGTTGTTTAAGTTTATCAAATTTATATTTCGATTATTACATCTTAAGTATGCGACCTATCATTCAACTGGGTCTAGTCCTATATATTTAATGCACTGCAACTTCGGTGTTGTTTGGGCATAGGCTAAGAGTCTGGGATAGCTCTCCATATTTGCAATTTATATATCTAAAATCATAGGATCACAAATAATGACCTATCTTTACCTTTAGATTAGTGAGCTTAGTTGAGCCATAAAGTGACCTTAAGTCGACAAAGAGACGAATAAAGGAGCCTAGAAGGTCAGAAAAGAGCCTCAAGATCATAGGAAAACTCTTGTAATCATCGTGCAACCGAATACGCGTTTGATTAAGGTTTCTTTATTCTAATCGTTCATATATCAAACCGTGTATATTTTTACAATGACTGTCGGCTGATACTATCAGCCATATTTATTAAGATCTAATGTTTGGTTTGTTTATCTTGATTGCTTATATTATCGTTGATTGTTGTTTATGTTTATCAATTTATATTCGTTTACGTGCTTAAGTATGCGACCTATCATTCAACTGGGTCTAGTCCTACATATTTAATGCGGCTTTTTGCAATTTGGTGTTGTTTGGAGTAGGATAAGAGTCGAGATAGCTCTCCATATGCCAATTTATTATCTAGAATCGTAGGATCACAAATATTGACCTATCTTTACCTTTAGATTAGTGAGCTTAGTTGAGCCATAAGGTGACCTTAGTATCAACGAGTACGTTCTTATTCCATTGGTAAGGACTCAGACAGTGGACTACTAGTATATAAAGAGTCGTTAAGCAGTAAGTGGGTAAAGTCTCTGTGAGTTAGGGTTTAGTAAGAGAACCATTACTGATCTCCTAAGATAGATTATAATCAACAAATGCTTGCTTTATGGGGATGCGTCTAATTGTGACAGGATTAGCGTGTCTAGGTCGTAGGAAGAAGTACCGCCTAAGTCTAGAAATAATATGCCCATTCGAGACAAGTCAATCATTGCACTATTAAACAAACCTGCGTTTTATCGGATTATGCATGGTTGATACGTTTTCCTTACATTAGTTCTCGACCGCTTCTCTATCATTTTTTTGTCTTCTTGTGTGTGTTTATTGCTTTACTTGTCATCAAAACCTTAGGTTAGATACCCAAACTCGTGCCAGTCTCTCAGGCTGAAACCCCCTTTTTGCATTAGTTTTAGGTTTAACCTAGATAACTAAAATACTGATAGAATTAGGATTAACGCTCTCGCTCTTATTGTTCGACACCCTACTTGCCACGAAACTACTACCGATCGGGTACACTGGCCGTTAAAGTGTTGTTTTTAGTTTAGTCGGCAAATATAAATTTAAAACTTGAATCAATAAAATATTTCATACAATGACAACACATCAAAACCCTAACCTCTTCTTTTGATTTATCTTGTTCTTGTATGTTTTATTCAAGATCCATGTATCCATATATTTGTGTTATGATTTTTTCAAAGATAATAAAGTGGATTTTCATTTATAATTGTAACACCCCCATTTTTACAATATAGCAGCGGAAGATAATATGGGGTATTACTTCATGGATACAACAATCATAATCATAGAAAACAACTTTAAAAGAGACGTTGTTGGAAAAATTTAGTTATCATTCATTATAATCAGAGTTTTTACAAAATGTAGGTCCCAAAATCTAAAATATCAAGTTTGAATGATAACAGTTCAGCCACCTTCGAGTCCATGCCACTCCGTACCGCAACTTGCTCAATTACCTGAGATAAACATGCTAAAAAGGGTCAACACAAAGGTTGAGTGAAATTCATAGGTTTGAAATGTAATAGTTAAATACAAGTTATCATAATTGGAAATGTTGGTATTGCAGGAATAATTGTTATGAAGAACATTATTGTCATAGTGAACAGTATTATCACCCTAAACTCATGAATCACATAAAGAGATAAAGAGATATTAAAGAGATATTGGGAGATACTACCCAAAGAGACATTGGGAGATATTACCCAAAGAGATATTTAAGAGATATTGGGAGATATTACCCAAATAAATATTGGGAGATACTACCCAAAGAGATATTGGGAGATACTACCCAAATAGATATTTCCATGTACCTAGGCAATAATATATCAGGATAGCATATAGTTTTAGCATAACACTTGTATTCATGATTTTATAGTAGGTGTCACGGTTTATAAGATATGTGAGATTATGAATTCATTAAGTCTTTGAAAAGTAATCACATTGTTATAAGATAAATGAGTATGTAAAAGAGTTTGTAACAAGCATGTATCCCCCTCGCGGGTTTATAAAACATGTAAAATAAGTAAAGGTGAGGTTATGAACTTCACCTGATATGTAGATGTAATAAATATGCCAAAATGAAAGCTGACGACCTTATCACAATCTTAACCAGGGAAGGTTGATATAGCAAAATGATAATAAACAGCCACGTCACGCAACCTGAGTAAATATGTTGAGTCTTAAGAAGATTGTACTCTAGAACTTTAGTTTTAAGAGTTATGAGTTTGATTGAAGAGTTTGGAATTATTGTATCACCGTTCGGGCCATCATAATTCAGAAGTCATTCAGTAAACGTTTGAGGAGCTAGGGCACTTTAAATCGTAAACCCAACAACTCAGTCAGAACGTAATACCAAGATGAAACCTCTTAATATGAAGCTCCCTAGTATTGTGGTACAATATAGCTTCCGGATGATCGGTTTTAAGCGTTTTATTCAATATCTGGAAATGTTAAGCACGTCAAGCGTTAATTAAAGTTATGTCTGGTAATGTTTTGAATGTGTTTTTATACTTTTTCAAAATGTTACATTTTAGACCCTGGGGTTTGGAAAATTGCAAGTAGACCCCTAGGGTTTGCATTTTTACGACTTTGGTCCTTCAACTTTGTAAGATATACCAAGTAAACCTTGGACTTTGAAAAGTGACATAATAGACCCCTATAGTTATAACTTTGATAAAATGACATATTCAGCCCCTTTAGTTATAAGTTTCAGAAAGTTACGATATATACCCCTTGCATGGATTATAATTACAAAACATGTCCAAATTGCCATGCAAGCTTATTTTAACATTTCATTAGACATTTATAAGTTATAATAAACTAAAATATGAAGTTTTAACATAACACAAGTTTAATTTAACGATTCGTTAAGCTAGGAAGTAAAACGGGTCAAATTAGGGTTTCAAAACGTAAACGCGCGGGTTTTAAGTTCAAATTCCTTCATTAATCAATAAAGTGGTTATTTTAACATTAGTTAAGCATGTTAGGATAGATTATAACAATATTTAATCATTATAACATTTATTTTTAAGAAAAACGTGAAATTAGGGTTTCGGGTGTACGGTTTTGGATCAAAATGGAAAATGAGCATGAATTGAGTTATGAAACTTTAACAAGAGTATATTTAGGATCATATGAACATTATAAGGGTGTAGGAGCAGAAGTAGAACATTCAAAACCTGGGTTTGAGCTTCAAGGAGCAAAAATGGTGGAAACGGGTTAGAATCGGGACTTTCAACTTCGTATGGCTAGAGTAACGACTCACGGGCTTCGTTTCTTGGTTTCTTTTGCTTCCTTTCTGTACTTGAGCCTTCTTAAGATCTATTAGAATTCATATTGAGCAAGGAGTTGCTACTATGAAGGGTTATAGAGGAGGAAGTGGGGGATGAAGAAAAATGAAGTGTTATGGCTCCTATTTATAGTATTTTTGAAACTTAGGGACCAAGGGAGCTTAGAGATCTGGTTAGGACACATATGAGAGCTAGAGGGTGACTAAGAGAGGCTAGAGGATGTGTTGGATAGGCTAGAAACTAGCAAGAACATGGTAGAAACACCATGTGTATGTCGCGGCTTATACTAGAAGAAACAAGAAGATACAAGTGACCATGTGCTCATAATTTTGACCAAGGATTGGTCTAAGTAGGTGCATAAGCTGCTTGAAGGTTTCTAGAAGAGTTCTTGGGTGGTCATTTGCACATGGTAGCAATTTAGAGGGGTTAAAATGGTCATAGAAGCAAACCGGGTCTATTTTGGGTTCGACGGGTTCTTCAAAGGTTTTAACAAGGTACATTGTGTTATAAATGATTAAGGAATGATGAAATAGGGTAAAGTTTGTAATTCCCTGAGTCTTAGTTTGTCATGTTCTATCTATTTGGTGATGTCGGAAAATATGCACATATGCAAATGGGAATCGTATATTATAGTCAAAACTCAGTGATTTTTATTACCATCACAATTAATGGGTGAGCTCCGAAAACGAAGGAACTATCGAAGGAATTATCCAAAATTATTATGATCGTGAAGATGATGAAACTACTCTGAGTTTCGTATATAGTTAGATTGAAAAAAAATTGCAACAAAAAAAAGAAGGAAAGTTTGAAGATAATCGTTTCGCAAAGCAAGAACCGAAGGAATTGCACGAATGATCGATTATACATTGATACAAATCGACGATGTAGAGTATTATACAAAGTGGTAGATATCGCCACTTACCTTGTAGAGTATGTAAAATTTGAGATGATTGGGAAGTTGACCGTTACGGGAACGCCAACTTAGGTTGTTGTTTTTTATTTATGATCAAGACGTTGTAAATAGTTGTGTCTTTATTATGGTAACGGTCAGGAAAAAGTGTCTAGCAACTTGTATCTTAGTCTTAATCTATTTGTTTCTTGATTTTTATTTAACAACAATTTACTTCCCTCTCACCTAATGATTAGCCGTTGGTTTTACGCGAATGAGGACTTGTTCGAGTGTGCATGTCTACTCCATCGTTACGGCCATGTATGCATGTCTTAGCTGCCTCGTTGGTTTACGACTTTTGGTGAAAGTTAGAAGGTTCCTACCCTATATCATTCTTCATCCTAACCGTTGGTTAAATTCAAATGAGGATGTGATCGAACACACATGTCCATTCCGTCGTTACGTCCATGTATGTGTGCTTCAGCTCCTGTTTGGAATGGTAAATTGTAGAAAGATTGAAAGAATGGATCAACGGTCAAGCCTTTCCATACAAAAAACCCATATTCACCTTTATAAACTTGTTACTTGGCTTTAGTGGTGGAGATGTGTATCCTTGCCAAGCTTATGATAGAATACTCGTCATGACCAAGAAATTAAGCAAATTAGTTACATGTTACCACATAGATTAGTTAAGTAATTTGAGTGTTTTCATCTTCCTATTTCGTGAGGTGTTTGGTTGTGTACTTGTAATAGATCAAATAAATGCTTTAACGGAAAATATCCTTAGGAATCATTCTTATAAACTTCTAAAGGCTACTTGAGGACAAGTAGTATTCAAGTGGGGGGATATTTGATGATATCAAATAACGTCTATTTTATAGCATCATTTATTCCATGTTATTAACCAATTTTGTATAATTATTGCAAATAATTGTTACTTAATCGTTTGTATTTGAGAATTGCAGTAATTATGGAGTACTTGGTGAAGTTATGCTAAAAGACACGCATTTTGGAGCATAAACGAAGAGTTCGAGAAAGTCTACTGATCTGATAGAAAATACGCCGTATAATTCTAGACATATACGACGTATCTAAGACTTTGACGAATCAAAAGACCATTGCCTGACTTTGAAGAATACGCCATATCCACATCAACGATGCGCCGTATATAATACTTTGGTCAACGAAGAAGAATCAACTAGTTTTACCTCAATACGCCGTATCCATCAAGAAGATACGGCGTATCTATGCCTGCACTCACCAAAAGACCACAAAGGATACAAGCTCAATACGCCGTATCCAGGAGACATCAATACGCCGTATTCACAATATAGTAATAAAATATTCTGGAAGATATCAAACGTGGTCCTTACTCCAAGAAATCCCCAATACGCCGTATCCCACATTGCTCGATATGGCGTATCGACGAGTTTCTAGACTCTATAAATAGACGATCCTAAACTCAGTTTTAGGTATGCAAGTGAATCCCTAAACCACCAAGTCGACCAAGAGATGAATAAAGGAGCCTAGAAGGTCAGAAAAGAGCCTCAAGATCATAGGAAAACTCTTGTAATCTTCACGCAACCGAATACGCGTTCGATTAAGGTTTCTTTATTTTAATCGTTCATATATCAAACCGTGTGTATTTTTACAATGACTATCGGCTGATACCTTTAGGTATCAGCCATGTTTATGAAGATCTAATGTTTGGTTTGTTTATCTTGATTGCTTAATTTATCATTGATTGTTGATTGTTTATTATGTTTATCAATTTATATTCGTTTACGTGCTTAAGTATGCGACCTATCATTCAACTGGGTCTAGTCCTACATATTTAATGCGCTGCCAAACTTCTGTGTTTGTTTGGGGCGAAGCTAGAGTCCGGGATAGCTCTTCATATGCAATATTTATATATCTAGAATCATAGGAACACAAAAATTGACCTATCTTTGCCCTTGATTGTGAGCTTAAGTGAGCCATAAGGTTGACCTGGTACCAACGATACGTTCTAATCAAGTTGCAACAGACTCGACATTGTGTGACAACTATATAAAAAGTCCGATAAGGCAGAAAAGTGGTAATTAAAGTCTCCACGATCTAAGGGTTTAGTAAGAGCACCATTATTAATCTCCTAAGATAGATTATAATCAACAAATGCTTACTATACGTGGATACATCTAATTGTGACAGAATTAGCGTGTCTAGGTATTAGGATGAAGTCTCGCCTAAGTCTAGGAATGATATGCCCTTCGAGATAAGTCAATCATTGCACTATTAAACAAACCTGCGTTTTATCGGATTATTCATGGTTGATACGTTTTCCTTGCCTTAGAATTCTTACTCGCTTCTCTAATCGTTGTTTAACTCTTCTTGATTTGTTTATTGCTTTACTTGTCATCAAAACCTTAGGTTAGATACACAAAACCGTGCTAGTCTCTCAGGCTGAAACCCCCCTTTTACATTAGTTTTAGGTTTAACTTAGATAGCTATAATACTGATAGAATTAGGAATTAACGCTCTCGCTCTTAGTGATCGACACCTTACTTACCACGAAACTACTACCGATCGGTTACACTGCCCGTTAGAGTGTTGTTTTAGGTATAGTCGGCATAAAATAAATAGTAAAACTTAATAACAAATAACAACCTACACTACGACACATCAGGTGTGTAACTTTAGAGTAAAAATGGGGGATAAACCCTAGTTCGTTTGGCAGCTTATTAGGACGATTTTAGGGCTTCAAAACCCTATTGTACCTCCTTCAATACATGTTTTAATCAAGTAAGACTATCTTAATCATTCAATATGTCTTTTTGTTTGATTCTTTATTGTTCTTGCTTTACTTTTAACATGCTTGGCTAAACTCCTTATTGTATTCATTTATGATTGTATGAAACCTTGAATGTAGATCTTAGTGGTGTTGCTCCTTATTGTATTCATTTATGATTGTATGAAACCTTGTATTCATGTTTGTCTGTATCACTGTTGATATGTCTAGGGAAACATGATTGTGTAGAAAGGATATCATAGGGTAACAGTCTTTATACTACCTTGACCCTTATATGGTTGATCCACTTTTAATATATTTCAAATGCATTTAATATACTCTTGGGGCCAGGTAATAGTCTTCATACTACCTTACTTTGTGTTTTGCCTCAATGGAATATTAAATAGACGGCGGGTTTGTGTAATCTGTTCATGACTTAGGAAATAATTACATAGATCATCACAAGTGTGACAAAGCAACAACAATAGGAGAAGCAATCTAGGGAGTAATACATAATTAAATGAATACAATCTTTTTATTATATTGTTATCACCAGTAGCGTAGTTTATGGTTATTATGATGATCTTAAGCTAGATGTACAATGCATTTGTTTTTAAAACGAAACTAAAAATCAAAACAAGAGCTTAAAGGGTGCGTTTGGTTTTGACGTGAGCAAAAAGAAAGAAACAAGAGTTGGTCATCTTGATATCATGGTTGTTTTGGTAAAATATCTTGTGTTGTCTAGAGCTTATTGATGCTTATTTGGAATTCTAGCTTAAAAATAAGTTTGGTTAGGGCTTATTTAAAATTTTAGGTTTGTTTTGGTTGTCTCGGCCCAAACCGTGAGCTAAGGAAATGAGGTCATGGGCTCGGCCCATGACTTATTTGGCTTATTTTGAGATTGTTGTGGCTTATTTGGTAGCTTATTCCATATTCGAACTTATTTTGAGCTTATATGTGGTCTTTTGGGCCTTGTTCGATTTCGGCCAAACAAGGAAAAGAAAAGGGTTTTAGGGCTCGGCCCATTATTGCTTCGTATGGCTTATTATAGCTTATAAAAGCTTATTTTGATTATCGTACCTTGAATAAGAGCTTAATAGCTTATTATATTTTCTATTGTGGTTTTGAGCTTATTCGGTTGTCATTTTGATTCTTAATGGGCCGCATATTGGACTTGGTCCAATAAGTGTTCATGAGTATATCTTATTTTGAAACTAGCTTATTCGTGTGCTTATTAAACATTTATTTCATCAGTTATTTGATTTTGAACTTACCAAACTATTTATAGCTTATTTTGAGACTTCTTGAGCTTATTGGGCTTGCGCCTAATAAGGACGAAAAGCCTCGGCTTAATAAGGGCATATTAACCCTGGCTTATATTATCTGATATTTTCTAACTTGTTCGAAGCTTATTTGAAGAACTAAAAAGGGTTTTGATACGAACAGATCTATTTTTGAACTTATTGGAGAACTTTCGAGCTTATTGGGCTCGAGACCCAATAAGAGTATTAAGCCATATCTTATTTTTCGTGACTTATTTCTTTGACTTGAGATCTTTATACCTTTATATAACTTATTAACTTATTTTGGGCTTAAAGGCTTGTTTTGGACTTTGGGGGTCACGACCCAATAAGCTAAGATAAGTTGTGGCTTATCTTGAGCTTATTTGGTCTCGGCTTATTCCCTTGAACTATATCTTAGCTTATTGGCAACTTATTTAAGTAAAACTAAGAAAAATTCATTGTATGGTTAAGTATTGGTGAACTATTTCGACCTATTTGGAAACTTAAAAGATATTAGTGGGCTTATTGGGCCGAAAAGCCCAATAAGGTATCTATACTATACTTGTCAATATTATCCGGCTAACTAAGAAACTTTAATGGGCCGTAAGGCCCAATGATATAATGGACTAGAACGATACTTGGATTTTGGGTTAACTATTGGATTTGTGAATGGGCTTGTACTCGAGTAAACTTAAACGGTTTGGATAGTTAATGGAAATGTTGTTTTAACGGATCGTCATGAGAAATATAAACTTGGTGTTTTGTTGAGGAATTGTTGAAAGTGAAAAGTGATTAAAATTAAGGTTTGGAGTCTTGGGGAAACTTTTACAAACGAACGGGTCATGTCGAAATTTTATATAACATGTCACACTTAGAAAATATCTTGGAAAAAAAGGCATATTTTCTTGTTGATCCAACAAAAGGACAAAATTGGATTTTATTAATCGTTAAGTGTCAAAGTTAAAACAATTGAACTTAAACATACTAAATAGGAAAGGTTTCATACATACCCTTTTAGCCCGATAAGAAGACGAATTAATAAAATATTATTATTTTACTATAAATTACCCTTATTACTTTATCATTGTAGAACTATTTATCCTTTTATTTTCCGATCTTTAGATTCTTAATCATTCCTTGTCAGGTTCTCCTCGGATCTTTTTGAACTTCTACCTCATCTTAGCTCGATGACTCTATTCTCGATCATTACGTGTTAATATCGCACTTAGCCCAAGTGCATTGAGTCATCTTACCTAGTTACCACACAACCATGATACAAAACTTTGATAAAAAGAAATGAGAACTTTTTGTAAAATTGTAATGCAAACGTTTGTACAATAAAACAATTTTATACAACATAATACTAAGGTGAACTTATTAACTAGGTCGTGGCTGGGTACCGCTGTGCTTTGTGTAGAGGTTATCTTGTTCAGCTACTATCATCTTTTGAGGTGAGTTCTCGTAGCCCCGCCTTTTTGAACTTGTTTTATCTTTGGGGAAAAATGATACTCAAATTTGTTTTTGAACTTGTTTTCTTACTGTGCGAAACTTTTATCTTTTTGGATAATGCTATGTGCCTATGACTGCTATGTGAATTGACATGAGATTGGGTGAACTTGTTTGTGGATCATATGTGGTATTGTGAGGTATCTTGTGATCTTGTGAACTTGTGATCATCCGCCCTATGTTTAGCTCCAGCTGGTAGGCTTTAGGTGCGTGTTAACTTAGAAGCTTGGATCTTTGAGAGTGTTGGTATCTATATTAGTGGTGTATCTATGAACCTTCGATAGCATGTGTTGCTACATTGGTATCTTATTTATTGCATGTATTCACTGCCATATTGCGCATTTGTCCACCTTTCGAAACTATGGCACAGCAATTGGGTTGTTATCAAACCTACGAGCTCACCAACTTTATGTTGACCTTTTCGAGTATCATTTTCAGGTGTGTTTTCAACCAAGGTAAATCGAGAGTAATGGGAACTAAAGACGTACACTAATGGGGTGTTTATCTAGAGACTTGTGCCTTTCGAATCAAAAATGTAAACTGGTGAACTATTGTAAATCTAAATCTTGTAAACCTTGTATGGTATGATCTTGTATCTTGAGCTATGTAAATCATTATGTCGCATTCCCGTGTTTCCGCTTTAGCGGGGTGTGACATTCATCTTGAACAATTCCTTTCTATTTAATTCTAGGTAATCAGTCTAATGATATTTCTAGTTGCGACACTTATTTTCTCAAGCTTAATTCTTATTCTATTTACTATAATCTTTTTGTTTAGCAAATATTACTTTTAGCATATTGACACACATTTATTTAACACTTAGCACATAATCTATGTTCTAAATAGTTTAGAAAGAAGTCATACCTTTGCCTATGATGTATTCTTCAATAACTAGTGAGAGTAATGTCACCTTCAACGTATCCTTTGTATGTAGTCACCATCTTATGATAGGTCATCATGAGTGAAGGGCATACATAATCTTTAATTCACTTGTCAAGTTCCAAAAATCATTTCCAAGCATATCTACTTAAATACGAGAGTTTTAACCATTTGGTCCCCAATATTTCATGGGTCCGAAGTCGTTAGTGTCAAACATCCTTTGCATATTTTGCATTTGATTTGGATGTATATAGGGTGGATACATTCCCTAAGGAGTGTAGTTTGGTTGTTGTGAATAATTCCACATCGTCATAAATGTATTGGAGTAATTTTGTCTATCTTAATTTCTCCTAGGTTGTGGTGTTTTAGACCAAGGGTGAGAATAATTAGTTCTTTTTGGAGGAGGATTTTTTGATCTTATTTCGGGTTTAGTAAATCTGACTCCGGGTTTTAAGGAAGGTTTATAAAAACTTTTTACTTCATCGTCGCTTGCGATGGGAATTTTAGTGTTGTTTATAAGTATGTATTTAGGTTTTGGGCTTGAATTTGATTCTACTAATTTTTCTTTAATAGACTTAGGTTCAAGCTCTTGTAATTTTACAAAATTTACTCGTTTAGTCTCACTTGTTGATGCTTCGGTCGAATTAAATCCTAGACCCGATTTGTCTCCGGGTGGTTTTTGAAGACTTAACATTTTCTTAAGTGAGTGAGTGCTATTATTAAATTGATTAAGCTTAGAGATTTCCTCCTTAAGTTTTTTATTTTCATATTTAAGGTCTTGACATATTTTACATTCTTTATTAGTTTCTTTACCTTTTTCTAATTTAGATAATTTATTATTTAATTCGAGTACTTCATTTTCTAGCCGATTTTTGGTAAGTTTTAGTGATTTATTTTTAGCCATGACTTTTAGACCTACTTTTCATAATCTATTATGCTCACTATCAAAGTCTTTTTCATCTAACGATGATAAGTCATCACTAAAAAATTCAGTTTCAGAAAGTACCTCATTGGATGCCTTAGCCATAAGACAATTTTTGTCTTTAGTCCTTTCTTCTTTATCTTCATCACTATCACTCCATGTTCCTCCAACGAAGGCTCTTTGATTATAGTTTCTCGATAGTTTTGGGCATTCCCCAATGAGATGATTTGTATCTCCACATCTAAAGCATTTTCTTTCGCTTTTGCCATTTTTGTCATCTTTATTTCTTTGGGATGACTTTCTTTAATCGCGTGGTTGTCTTACAAATCTTTCTCGTCTTTTAAAGAATTTCTTGAAGTCTCTCACGGCTATGGCGTATTCTTCGTCTTCACTATCAGAGGTCGAACTATCTTCATTACTAGATTCCTTCTTAGCCTTCAAGGCAAGAGATCTACTTTGTTCTCTTTTGCCTTTAACCATTTTAGAATCTTTCTTTATTATTACTTTATAAACTTTCAAGTTTCCAATAAGTTCATCAAGTGATAGTGATGTCAAATCCTTCGACTCTTCAATAGCCGTAACCTTTGCATGCCATTTTGGATGAAGTGCCCTAAGAAATTTTCTAACATAGTTCTTGCTAGAAAAACCTTCATCAAGTGCTTTTAGACTAGTAATAATAGTGCCCTAAGAATGAAGTGCCCAAAGAAATTGGAGTACTTTTGTCTATCTTGATTTCTCCTAGGTTGTGGTGTTTTAGACCAAGGGTGAGAATAATTAGTTCTTTTTGGAGGAGGGGTTTTTGATCTCATTTCGAGTTTAGTAACTCTGACTCCGGGTTTTAAGGAAGGTTTATAAAAACTTTTTACTTCATCGTCTCTTGCGATGGGAATTTTAGTGTTGTTTATAAGTATGTATTTAGGTTTTGGGCTTGAATTTGATTCTACTAATTTTTCTTTAATAGACTTAGGTTCAAGCTCTTGTGATTTTACAAAATTTACTCATTTAGTCTCACTTGTTGATGCTTCGTTCGAATTAAATCCTAGACCCGATTTGTCTCCGGATGGTTTTTGAAGACTTAACATTTTCTTAAGTGAGTGAGTGCTATTATTAAATTGAGTAAGCTTAGAGATTTCCTCCTTAAGTTTTTTATTTTCATATTTAAGGTCTTGACATATTTTACATTCTTTATTAGTTTCTTTACCTTTTTCTAATTTAGATAATTTATTTTTTAATTTGAGTACTTCATTTTCTAGCCGATTTTTTTGTAATTTTAGTGATTTATTTATAGCCCATGACTTTAACCTACTATCATAATCAATTAATTCCAACACACTAACTAAGTCATGTTCCATATACAATGATAAGTCATCACTAAAAATTCCGGTTCAAATAGACCTTCTTGATCCTAGCATAATACAATTTTTCATCTTAGTCCTTTCTTCTTTATCTTCATCGCTATCACTCTATGTTCCTCCAACGAAGGTTCTTTGATTATAGTTTCTCGATTGTTTTGGGCATTCCCCGATGAGATGATTTGGATCTCCACATCTAAAGCATTTTCTTTCGCTTTTGCCATTCTTGTCATCTTTATTTCTTTGGGATGACTTTCTTTCATCGCGTGGTTGTTTTACAAATCTTTCTCGCCTTTTAAAGAATTTCTTGAAGTCTCTCACGGCCATGGCGTATTCTTCATCTTGACTATCGGAGGTCGAACTATCTTCATCACTAGATTCCTTTTTAGCCTTCAAGACAAAAGATCTACTTTGTTCTCTTTTGCCTTTAACCATTTCGGAATCTTTCTTTATTATTACTTCATAAACTTTCAAGTTTCCAAGCCGTTCGTACAATGATGAGTGTAGTCAAATCCTTCGACTCTTCAATAGCCGTAACCTTTGCCTGCCATTTAGGATGAAGTGCCCTAAGAAATTTCTTAACATAGGTCTTGCTAGAAAAACCTTCATCAAGTACTTTTAGACTAGTAATAATAGTGTTAAATCTAGCAAATCCTTTATTTATCGATTCCTCTTTCGGAATCGTAAATTGTTCATATTGTTGAACAAGAAGATCTATTTTAATATCTTTGACTTGAATATTACCTTGGTGAGTAATTAATAAAGTATCCTAAATTTCTTTTGTGGTTTTGCACATAAAAATCCTTTCGTATTCTTTACGTGGCAAAGCATTATAAATTACCATTTTAGCTTCATTGTTTTTTGCAAGTTTCTTTTTAAGATCATCACTTTGTTTGTCAAATGGTACAATTTCATCTTTTTTAGTTTCGGGATTATTTTGAACGGGGGTAAAATCACCATGGGTAATAACATGCCAAAGATCTAGATCTTTTGATTTCATATAAGTTTCGAATCTATTTTTCTAATAAATAAATCCATCACTTTCAAATAGTGATGGTATTTGCATAGACTGCCTTTTTAAATATTTTTCCAATTCCATATATCGATTTAAGTTTTAAAATACGATTTATTTTAAAAATCTTGTTTGACGTGGCTTCTTATACCAATTGTGGAAAACTAGAAGAGGGTTGAATAGTTTACCGCTTTTTAATTTAGTGTATTGTTTGTTTATAAAAAAGTAGATTCGATTTAATGTGATCTCAATGTACACACAATATGAACAATTTAACTAAGTAAATAAATAATATCAAGATAAATAAATATCATGAATGGTAATTAGGAGCTGCGAATGTTATAATAGATCTATGGGTTTGACAAACCCGGGGTCAGCGTATGTGTTTAGTATCACTAGCGAAACGAACGTTTTACCATGTCGAATATAGGATGTGCGGGTCTAGATCTATCATCCACGGGCTAAACGGCCATTATATTGGCAATACATACATGTCAAGAATCTGTTGTCATGAGCTTAGAGCAACGCAATTACTTTATATGATATCCTGCATCTGTTTATTTCATACACTTGGGAGATCTTGTGGTCTAACAATATTATGATTTATCAAACCTTATGATTCACCAACTTTATTGTTGACGTTTTAAGCAATGTTTTTTCAGGGGTTCAGTATCACGAGGGCGATGGATTCATTGGTGGTTTTGGATGGATGTCATGCATTAAAAGATTTTGTCGCATTTCATTTTGTTATCAGTTTATGGGCTGTGTGAAAAATAAATCGGAATAATTTTGTATTTTGATCAAGTGAAAGTTATGCTGTGGGCTTCTGTAACAATTACTTTGTTAAATTCCATTGTATCGTTTTTCAATCGTACTTTTTGTCGTTCTATATAATCTTGTGTTATTGATCTGAGAGTACACGCCCCGGACCCATATTCCGATTTTTTGGCGAACCATAATTTGGGGTGTTACAGATTGATATCAGAGCCATGGTTATAGGGAAACCAGAGTCAATTATTTTATGTGGTCTAATAAACCGTTTTCAATCAACGAATTCATACATATGGTGTTGTACACGGACATACATATGTGCATAATTCATGCATCACACTGCTTATTGCATTAGTTTAGGGTTGGACTAGATGCATTCGTAATTGAGTATTTTCCATGTTATGATTATAAACTGTATATTATAGAGTCTTATTAATATACTCATATAAGACTTTTCTGTGGTACAGTAGTCATGTCAGATGATTTCTGCGGTTACCTATACTTTGTTCTCTCTGAGGCCTCGATCTTGGAGTATTCCATCTGAGGATCTTACGACGGAGGGACTGCGACAGTTGTTGGGAAGCAGGCACACGTTCTCCAGAGTATGTTCAGTCCCATGGAGTGGAGTTTTGTGGAATTTGACCTTTTGCCTTGGTCAATGGCATTCGGTTAGGATCTGTATTAGGGTTGCTATATAAGTATATACAAAGCCACGAATCAGTATCCGACCCCCATATACTAGAGCAGCCATCAGACAGATGAGAGCTGCATCACCATCCACCTATCATTCACTACTCCCATTAGGGACCCCACCATTGTTACCTATACCTCTACCATCTACTAGCCGTAGAGCTGATATTTCTGAGGCCGACACGCCGCCTCGGAAGAGACTACTACTTACTACTCCCAGACCTGGGTGTGAGATTGGAGAGAGTTCTGCTGCTGCTGCTGCTGCGAGACAGCCAGGACCCACTATGGCCCATAGAGTCGATCATAGTCATGTAGACACTATGGAGACCAGGTTTTGAGATATTGAGAGGAGGATGATGACCGCCTTAGAGATGGTCAACAGGAGGGTCAGTTACCAGGTAGACGTTCGCAGTAGAGAGAGTTCGGAGTTTCACTCACGACATCACGATGCCCAGAAGGATCGTGCAGCTGTGAGAGCTGAGATTGAGGTATTGAGGAGAGAGAGACTTGCTTACGAGCAAGAGAGTATGGAGACCCGTCAGGCCTTGGCTAGGTCTGAAGCTCACTGCAGGGCATTAGAGGCACGAGTTACAGTATTAGAGACTGAGGTGCATCGCCACGAGTGGCAGCGTCAGGCTGCAGATGATTTGGCTGTTCAGTATATCATGCGTACCCAGGCCCTGGAGGCTGGAGCACGCATTGACACATTGGAGGACACTGGTAGCAGTTCCTAGACTTTGGTTATGATTGTATCTACTATGCAGTCTGTTAAGTTTTATGGGTTACTCCCAGCTAGCAGGCGGTATAGATCTTTTGTTTTGGTTAGCTATCCTGTATAGATCTTTTGTTTTGCTATCCTGTATAGCCTACTAAGTATTACGGGTAACTCCCGGCTAGTAGGGCTCTATGTTGATTTTCATTTTGTAACTTAGCGATAGGGAATCATTATGTACCAACAGATCATGTATATTTCCAGATTATATATGGAATGGATGTATTATGTTATGTCGATCTTGTGTTGGTTATATGTTTCACTATGTGATGTGGTATCTCTTTAATTATTGTGTAAAGTCATGTCACGTTAGATAGTATTAAATCTAAACGTGTTATATATTTCCTAGTGCGTTTGAAGACAAAGGCCGCTATTAATCAATGGGGCAAGGGATGAGGTGTCGAGGAAATTAAGCAGATTGAGCCCAGCGAGTTGGCTATTGCTATCGAAGGCAAATAGCTATCTACGAGTCATAACCAAAACCAAACATCGAGAAAACAAAGTACAGGGAATGGATAGCAACAAGAGGAAGTGGGAAGGTGACCAAAATGGAAGCCCAAATCAACAACAAAACAAAGAGCATAAGGTGTTTAGAGCACACTCTGTTGGGCCAAACAACAAGAAGGAATACATTGGATCTCTACCTCTATGCAACAAGTGTAAATTCCACCACAATGGACCATGCACTATAAAGTGCGAGAATTAGAAGAAGGAATATGTTGGAAACCTACCTCTATGTAACAAGTGCAAGTTTCACCACATTGGCCTGTGTGCGGCAAGGTGTGACAATTGCAAGTGGAGGGGTCACCAAGCAAAAGATTGTAGGATCTCAGGCCCGAATACAAAACCAAGGCCCTCAATGGCAAAACTGAAAGCTGAAGTCACCTGTTATGAGTGTGGAGAGCTAGGACACTACAAAAGGGATTGTCCATTAGTGAAGTTTCAGAACCGTGTGGACAAGTAGTGGAAGGGAAAAGCTCGTGGAGACTCTAGCGCCACGACATCTAACATCAACATCTAATGGGAGACCTATTACCTAGTGAACCCTAAGTTGGGACTATCTTAGACTTCATCTCCTTAGGAGTCTCGTTGTATTTCTCTTAAAATTCCATTGTATTGTGCGAATGATCTCATATTATCTATCAAATCAATCTGTTGTGAAAATATTGTCGACTTTACTTTAACCTTCTATTGTGCAAGTCAGATTATAACACCATTTTGACGAAAATAAGTAAAGGCAATGATCCTTAGTCCTCAATTATACATGGCCTGATCAACTATGTATAATTCAGGAAAGTACCATGCCATGCTCAGAGTAGTCGCCTTAAAACTTCTTGACAAGAAAACAATTTTCTACATATATCATGTTTTGTGTGCGAATTCATAAAACGTGTTTACTTTTGGAAATCAAATTAGTAACCATAGCAACTAAGCAGACCTTCACTCCATCGAACTATAAAGTTGGCATAGTCTTATATCAAATCCTAAGCCGAGAAGCCGAGACACAACATTAGTCGCCTTAAGACAATCGGCTATCAAATTTGCTCGCCATTAGAGAATTTACTAAATCACCCATTCAACATAAACTTAATGCCCGTAGAACTTGGTAGTTTTGACGCTATAATTGGTATGGATTGGTTGGCAATGTACCAAGAGATCATTGTATGTGCCGAGAAGATTGTTCGCATCCCTTGGGGAAATGAAACTCTAATCGTTCATGGCGACGGGAGTAACCGGGGTAATGAGACACGATTAAACATCATCTCGTGCACCAAAACTCAGAAATATTTGCTAAAAGGATGTCCTATCTTTTTGGCACATGTTACTACGAAAAAGATGGAAGACAAGTCGGAGGAGAAGCGACTTGAGGATGTACCCATTGTCCGAGGTTTTGCCGATGTATTCCCTGAGGACTAGCCAGGTCTTCCTCCGACTCGAGAAATGGAGTTTCAAATTGATTTGGTACCTGGTGCTGCACCGGTAGCACGGGCACCTTATCGATTGGCGCCTTCCGAAATGAAAGAGTTGTCGGGGCAACTGCAAGAGTTATCTAACAAAGGCTTTATAAGACCCAGTTCCTCACCCTGGCAAGCTCCGGTCTTGTTTGTCAAGAAGAAAGACGAATCATTCTGGATGTGCATTGATTATCGGGAATTGAATAAACTAACGGTGAAGAACCGTTATCCTCTTCCAAGAATTGATGATCTATTTGATCAGCTTCAAGGGTCGAGTGTCTACTCGAAAATCGACCTAAGGTCAAGTTATCACCAACTGAGGGTTCAAGGAAGAAGACATTCAGAAGACGCTTTTCAGACTCGTTTACGTCCCATTATGAATTTCAAGTTATGCCATTTGGTTTGACGAACGCACCTGCCGTATTCATGGACCTTATGAATCGGGTGTGCAAACCATATCTGGATAAATTTGTGATTGTATTTATTGACGATATTCTGATATATTCAAAGAACAAGCAAGAACATGAAGAGCACCTTAAGCTAATCTTAGAGTTGCTTAAGAAGGAAGAGTTGTATGCCAAGTTTTCCAACTGTGAATTTTAGATTCCTAAAGTACAGTTCCTAGTTACGTGCTTGGGTAGTAAAGGGATTCACGTGGATCCCTCCATGAACGAATCCCATTAAAGGATTGGGCATCTCCTAAGTTACCAACGGAGATTCGTCAATTTTTAGGTCTTGCTGGGTATTACCGGAGATTCATGGAAGGATTTTTGAAGATCGCCAAACCAATGACCAAGCTTACTCAGAAGAAGGTCAAGTTTGAGTGGGGTGACAAACAAGAAACACGATTTAACTGATTAAGCAAAAGTGTTGTAGTGTGGCCAATTCAGGCTTTACAAAAGGAAGCAGAAAGACTCCATCGTATACAGCGAGTCTCAAAGAAGGGTTTTGGGCGCTATGTGAAAACAAAGAGAAAAAGGTGATTGCTATGAATCAACATGCCAACTGAAGATTCATGATAAGAACTATACAACTCATGATTTGGAACTTGGAGCAGTAGTGCTTGCTCTAAGGATTTGGAGGCACTACCTATACGGAACCAAGTGTACGGTGTTCACTGATCATAAAAGTCTACAACATATTCTTAATTATCATAAGTTGAACATGAGGCAACGTCATTGGTTAGAGTTGCTCAGTGACTACGATTGCGAGATTCGTTATCACCCGGGAAAGGCAAATGTTGTTGCTGATGCTCTGAGCAGGAAGGAACGAGATCAACCGTTAAGAGTTCGACCTTAGACATGGACTAATTAGCTGGATCTATCCCCAAGACGATTCGTGGATGCTCAGACTGAAGCACGGAACCTAGAGAACATCAAGAACGAAGATGTTGGAGGTATGTTGGTTGAAAAAATTCTAAAGAACCGTAATAAATATTAGATGAAAAAGTTTAGAACCCCGTGCGAATGGAACTTTAGGCTCTAAAGACAGGAGCTGGTTGCCATGTTATGGAGATTTAAGGACCGTGATCATGCACGAGTCTCACAAATCAAAATACTCTATTCATCCGGGTTCTGACAAGATGTATCAATACATGAAGAAGCTATATTGGTGGCCCAATATGAAGGCCGACATCGCCACCTATGTTAGTAAGTGTTTGACCTGTGCTAAGGTCAAGACCGAACCCCAAAGGCCATCAGGGTTGCTGGTACAACCCGAAATACCTCAATGGAAGTGGGATAATATCACAATAGATTTTGTCACAAAGCTTCCTAGGTTGTCGCAAGGATATGACACCATTTGGGTAATTGTCGACCGACTTACCAAGTCCGCAATCTTTGTACCAATTAGGGAAACTGATCCCCTGGAGAAACTGGCAAAATGTACCTCAAGAAAGTGGTTACGAGGCATGGAAATCCCTGACTTAATTATTTGTGATCGTGACCCTAGGTTTGCATCACATTTCTGGAGGTCACTTCAGAAGGCCTTGGGTACTAACTTGGCTATGTGTAACGCCCTGACCCAAAAGGGTAGAAGTATTACAAATATGGTGTGACATCAAAGGCATACATAATCATAACACAAGCATAAACAGCGGAAGTCTTAAATAAATAACCAAAGGAAATAAGTCAACACGACTTAAGGTACATAAGTTCTCAAAGATAGACATATCCAAACGAAATAACAAATGTCTTGAAAAGAAACAATTCATATATCAAAACTAAGATCTCTAGGGTAAGTCCACACTCAGCACTCATAGCCTGAAAGCAACCCCAGCTCCTAGCTTAGATACCTGCCGCAGGAAAGAAAGTGCGGCTGAGCTTACAAAGCCCAGTGAACAGATATATATAATCGAAAGCAAAAGATAACGGAAATCAAAGGATACGATACAAGGTACAAAGGATATCACAATACATGATCAAAGGGATACAAATATAAGGTAAGACAAATCAGAAGATCAAATCATAGTGTATGGAAGATGAAATCAGAAAATCAAATCAAGTCCAATTACCAAGCCCAAACAAACATATCAAGTTACCATGGAGTAGCGACTCCAAATGGTGAAAAGACCTGATTGCACCCAAACTCAGTCACCAATATTCAAATATCATAATGTCATAATCATCGAAAACAAAACAAATCTAGGGATGCATCCATACGCCCCTTAAACAAATAATAATCTTCATAATGCGCATATAATATCAAATGGGGGACGGCGTGAGAAATCACTCACTCACACATGAGTCATGCCAAAGGTGCATCAATGACACGGCCATGTTACCTTCATGGCTAGGAAACAAATAGTGGCTTGGTTCTCAAACTGAAGGGTTCAAAGCAAAGTCATATCAAAGTTCATTTCAAAGGGATCATAGCAAAGGTTCAATGTCAAAGGTTCAAATATCAAAGGTTCAAATATCAAAGGTAGCATAGCAGGGTTCAAATAGAACATAATAACAGATCATATAAGAAAGCCAAGATAAAAGGCTCAGAGCAAATGTAGCAAATCACATAAGTAATCAAAGATAGAGAGGAATATGTCATGAGAAACCTTAACGATAAGGTCAGAATATCTGTACCAATAACGGAACGAACGAAGCAACGCATAAATCATAATAATGGTGAGAGGTGTAGGTATTAAGAATATCCGTACCTTATTCCGAAGCAAAGCAATAACCAAAGAAAACACCACAGGAATATCAAAATCACTCCCTCTTGACCGAACCTAAAGAAATGATGAATTCGAATTACAAACCATTCATTTAAGTTATACTTTCTATTTTTAGTAACTTTCCAAAATTAGTAATATTCATCATTTGAGATTCTATTAAGTATTTTGAATAGCTTAGGGACTTAATATGTCAACCTTACAAGTTTAGGGTTAAATATGACAACTTTCCATATTTTAGGGTTTAATATGCAAAATCATCCACAAGAGTCATGCAAACATTTTCGATCAAAAATGAGTTGAACATGACGGCAAACGCGTTGGGTTAGAGTTGCTAAGAGATTACGATTGCGATATTCGTTATCACCCGGGGAAAGCAAATGTCGTTGCTGATGCTTAGAGCAGGAAAGATACGAGAAATCACGTTTTAATGGGTTCGAGCCTTAGTTAGACTATATTAGGCTTGATCTTCCCAAACAGATTTTTGAATGCTCTGATGAAGCGCGAAAACACTGAGAACCAGAGAACATCGAGAATGAAGATGTTGGAGGAATGTTGGTTGAAAACGCTAGAAATCTAGAGGCGATTAGGACGGAAAAGTTAGAACCCCGTGCGGATGGAACCCTATGCCTCAATGGCAGGAGCTGGTTACCTTGTTATGGCGATTTGCGGACTGTGATCATGCACGAGTCCCACAAATCAAAATACTCTATTCATCCGGGTTCCGACAAAATGTACCAAGACATAAAGAAGCTATATTGGTGGCCCAACATGAAAGCCGACATAGCCACTTATGTTAACAAGTGTGTGACATGTGCTAAGGTCAAGGCTGAACATCAAAGGCCATTAGGATTGTTGGTACAACCCAAGATACCCGAATGGAAGTGGGACAACATCACTATGGATTTTGTCAAGAAGCTTCCTAAGACATCTCAAGGCTATGCCACAATTTGGGTGATCGTTGACCGACTCACTAAGTCTGCGATCTTTACACCAATGAGAGAGACTGATCCTTTGGATAAACTTGAATCACCTCTAAATTTTTCCAACAATTTTTCTGAGTCATATATGATATAAACAACCCTATAAAAATATAAAATCAATTTTATAAGTCTTATTTATGCCGATTTCATAATTAGCTAAAAATTAGGGTTTTGAACATGTTTTAATTTATAAAATCAAAATAAAATACATGATAATTTTTCTCATGCATATAACGAATTAATATGATGAAAAATGAGTTACAAAAATACCTTTGATGATCCTTAGTGATTTTATGAATTTAGGTATTCGGTTGGTTTATTCGAACAAAAACTGATACCACGATTGAACCAAGCTTTAAACAATATTCCCACTATTTTTCCCACAATCCTTGACATTCACAACACCCTAGAAAAATCGTGCTTGCCCTGGAAAAATATTTTGTGCCGCCATTTTGATTTTAGGGTTTTTGGTTGTTTTTCATTTTAGGATTTAACAAATAAAATCATAAAATAGTTATAATGGGATATTAGGCCGAATTTTGGGCTTTCAAATAGGATTAAATCAGATTTTATCATTTGCATAATTATTTTGTATTTATCCTATTTTATTTTATAATTAATTGTAATGCATAATTAATTAAATATATATTTCGGCTTATATACATATATATATAAATTTTAATTATTTTTTTCTTGTATAACATAAGGTATTTTAAATCTTCAAAAATTTCATAATTGTCACATGTTGTATTTTTATAACTTCTAACATTTAAATGAATTTTATTTAAGCTTTTATGGAATTTTCTTGCATTAGGGGTATTTTGGTAATTTCACATTTGTTGAGATTTTTAGGTTTTACAACTGAGCCTGTTTATGACCTCCCTTTCTCACTCAACATATTTAACACACACCCTGCTAACCAAGTACCAGTAGGACCATCTGGTCACTACTCACCTTTGTTAATGTTTATACCCTTTTTTCCTTTTTAGCTTATAAGCCCTTCTCGGCTTATTCCTGGCTTATTGGGATAAGCTGGTTTCTCCGTTTTATTTTTCTTAATTCAGCAATGGTCCAGCTACCTTTTTTTTTTTTTTTTTTTTTCAGAATTTTTATAAATAGTTTAGTATTTTTTATTAATTTTTTAGATTAAATCCGTTTTTAATTCATAATAAAAAATATAAAAGTCAAAAAAATATAATTCTCTTTTTTAAAATTTTCTTTTATCATTTAGGATTGTTAAAAATTAATTTTACTTTCGTAGGGGTAAATTTGTAGAATTTGGTTTTTTTTTAAGAACGGGATTTGAATCTCGTTATCGTTTTTAGGTTTTAAGCCTTAATTGCTTTCGTTTTAGGGTTTCTTTTATTTGTTTTTGCATATTATTAGTAGAAATAGAATCCAAACCAAAAAAATTATTAAATCATTCAAAAACGCGATCACGAACTTAATCACGATTTTCAATTCACGCCTCGACGGGAAACGACCCGGGAAGGTTTTTTAGGGTTTTTGCTTTGGATAAAAGTAATTATCCTTTTAAAAAGCCTCTTGGAATATTTATCATTGATAACTTTGAGATTACCCTTATATATATTTATATTATATATTTATAGTATATTATATTTATATATTAAAGGTGTAGTTTCGAACGAGTCAATTTTTGGCGCCGCTGCCGGGGAGGTGTGTGCGATTTTCGTGTTTACGTTTGAAGATTAGTTTTTGAAGACCCTTCCTCGTGAAGTTATCATTTTCCGTTTGTGAATATTTTCTTCTTATTATAAAAATTAAAAATACCAACAATACTTTTCCTAAAGTATTGAAAGTACCAAAAAAATTGAAAAACCAACAAAACAAATCGTGTTGTTAATCGTTATAATCGGCTCACCTTTGAATTACAAACTATAAGGAGGGTATAAGGCGGGCTTGATCCAAGGAACATCGCCCAAAAAGGAAGAACGCTTTTAAATCGCTTCGGCGTGCTAATTCCTTCCGCTCTCTTGTGCGTAGTTTAAAGAGCTACCGTGGACTTTTAACATCCGGTTACCAAAAATATTGTGTTGTTCTTGTATTTAGTGCATGCGCACTCGCTCTTCTTCGAATCTAGTTGGTGAATCTTCTCCTAATCCAACTACTTCAAATCCGAAACGTCGTAACCGTAGACGTTCAAAGCAACCTTTTTCTCTTGAAGAATCTCCCGTAGATACGATGGCCGATCAACGTACTATGGCGGAATTGCTCCGTGCACCCACCGAGGGTTATGCAGAGGCAATTGTGGTTCCACCAATTCTTGCTGAGCATTTCGAGCTCAAGCATAGTCTCATTAATATGATGACTTCGGACCAATTCTTCGGACTTGAGAAAGACAATCCTCATGATCACATTCATTGGTTTAACAAAATAACTTCCACAATAAAATACAAGGATGTGCCTAATTCGGCGATTAAGCTTATGCTTTTACCATTCTCTCTTGTGGGGGCAGTCCGTCGTTGGCTCAAAAAAGAACCCCCTCGTTCTATTCTCACTTGGGAAGATCTTGTTTCCAAATTCATCAATGAGTTATTTCCTCCCTCAAGAACGACAAATCTCCGAAATGAAATTTCCAACTTTCAACAACGTTTTGATGAATCGTTTCATGAGGCATGGGACCATTACAAAGATCTCCTTCGTGCATGCCCTCATCATGGTTTTACCGAATTGCATCAACTTGATACCTTCTACAATGCCTTAAACCTAGCCGACCAAGATTCTTTGACGATTATCGAAAACAAATCCAAGTTCCGCAATTCACGAAACAAATCAATTGTTTCTCAAGTGAAATCAAGTGATGTTAATTCTTCTTCCTCTAAGATAGCCAAACTTACTCATGCTGTAAATCAGCAAACAAGTGTTGTGACTACCGCTATGACCGCTATTCTAAAACAATTTCAAGCAACCCCACCTCCAGCTTCCGTAAAAGCCATTGAGGAAATTTATGTTACTTGCGGTGGTGCTCATCCTTATTATAAGTGTCTTGCCACCGATGGCAACACTTTCTCGGAATTTCGGGATAATATTTAAGGATACGTTTTGGCAGCCGCGATTAACTATAATCAGGGTAATTCCGGTTATCGTCCTCCAAGTGTGGCTAATCAAATTCGACCACCGGGTTTTGCTTAACCAAATGTGCAAAATAATCAAAACCGGTTTAGCCAACCTCAAGGATATAATCGAGGAAACAATTTCAAACAAGATACATCTTATCAAGCTCCAATTCAACAAAATCAAGTTGTTCCTTTAAGTGAGTTGGAGAAAATTAAGAAGATAAATGAGGTTAATATAAAAGCCATGCAAGCTCAAATTAACAATGTAAAAAATGAGTTAAGAAATGAAATGCAAACTTTGATTCAAGCTTCAATGTCTAACCAAACCAATGAGCTTAAGAACATGATGGCTAGCTTTTTCCAAATGAATACCCCTTCTACCTAGGGTTCGGGATCTATCCCTGGCAACACCATTGCTAACCCGAAAGGTGAATTGAAAGCCATCACCACCCGAAGTGGTCTTGTTCTTGATGGACCTTCCGTTCCTATGCCTCCTCCATTCATTAATCCGGAGGATGATGAACATGAAGAGGAGACTTTAACCGACCCGGAACTCGCTGAGTATACCATTAAGGTCCCACCTCCTCTTGTCTAAAAAGCTAAACCTACTTATCTAAAGAATTATGTGGTGCACCAAAGGGATCCTCTTCACCCCAATATCCCTTATCCTTTAAGAATGCACCAAGAAAAATAGCAAGAGAAAGATGAAGTCCAAATTCACAAATTTTAGCAAATGTTCAAACAACTTCACATCAATATCTCTCTTGCCGATGCTTTGATTCTTATCCTAAAATACCAAAAAATGCTTAAAAGTCTCCTTTCCAATAAGGAGAAACTTTTAGAGCTGGCAAACACACCCCTTAATGAAAACTGCTTAGCGGTTATCCTCAAGAAGTTACCCGAGAAACTTAGAGACCCTGGGAAATTTCTCATTCCGTGTGGTTTTAGCGAGCTCAAGTGCAAGGCCCTAGCCGATCTAGGTGCTAGCATAAACTTGATGCCACTCTCGGTTTGGAAAAAGTTAGGTTTACCCGAGCTTATTTCCACCCGCATAACCCTTGAACTAGCTAACCGGGCAATTTATACACCGACTAGAATTGCAAGAGATGTCTTTGTTCCGGTTGAAAAGTTCACATTCCCCGCTGATTTCGTCATCGTTGATTATAAGAGCGATCCTCGAGTCCCCCTCATCTTAGGAAGACCTTTCTTACGGACCGCTCGTGCTTTGATTGACGTCCACGAAGAAGAAATGATTCTTTGTGACGGTGATGAAAGATTAATCTTGAATATGAGACATGATACTTCAAGCTATTCTAATAAGCCTAAAAAAGAATCAATCAACATGATTGACATCTACAAGGTCTATCATGATGATTATCTTGAGGACTTGTTTGTAAATGAAAAGATAGCAAATCATCTGAGTGGCAATCCCACTCTAATTTTGGACCCTATTGTTTCTTCTTCTCCCACACTTACTTCCTTAGAAGAAAGTGATTTAATTTGGGAAGAATTCGAAGCTTATCTCGCAAGTGATTCATTTCCACCGGGGAGTGATGATACCGACTTTGACCTGGAGGGAGATCTTTGTTTAATTGAGGAATTATTAAATAATGATCCTTCATCTCCTCTCCCTCTTTCTCATAATCCATTAAGTGGCAGTACCACTTCTTCTTCTCCTGACCATTTGCTCGAGGAGTTTGCTGATGAACTCGCTCTTATTACATTTCCACCAGGAAATGATGATCTTCCTTTTGATATCGAATCTGATCTTATAGAAATAGAATATTTGCTTAACCATGATCCTACCAAGAAAATGGATTCTATTCTTGAGGATTCGGTTGATGAGGGTAATCTTGCAGATCCTAATAACGATCTTGTTGATACCATTCCCGAGATGTTCACCGATGAACATACTCTTGATTATTCATCTCCACCATTATATGATGATGTCGATGATGATCTTGTTGAACTTGAGTCGGATAATGATAATGTTTATGATGATCCATTTGACTCCAAGGAAGATAAAATCAAAGAGTCTAAACTCTTGATTGATGAACTTGATCCCTCTAGATCAAGTGATTTCCTTCCTTCCCCCGAGTGTGACTCGGTTCTCTATGAGGATTTTTCCGAGGTTGATGCTTTGCCTTCAACCGATAACGAGGGCAAAGTATTTAATCCGGGTATACTCATTCATGAAAACCTTTTTGAAGTCACTATTTGAGTCACCAACTGTGCAAAGAATGTTAAGAAGACCACTAATGCTTCTTTAATTCTTGAGGATTTTAATCCTCCTCTTTATGAACTTCCTTTCCACAAAGAAGTTCCCGGGTTCGAAACTCTACTCTCGTTTTCATCCAAAAATGAGGAAAAGGTTTTCAACCCCGGGATTCTCACTTCTAAAGGAGTTCATACTTATCTTCTCCCGGAATTATCTCATCGGGGCCCTAAAGCTTTCAAAGTCATTAAAATTTTTGAAAGCCCAATGGAGATTTTTCCTTGCTCTTATGGAGAGGACATCCGTATTTTGGATGTTCCGTGTCTCCATTTCTATCCCCCTTGACCAGCTCAAGTATGGGGGGATCGGGTCAAGCTAAGTGACCTAAAACAAGCTTTTCGTAGGTGGCAACCCATGCTTATCCTTATATATTTATAATAGTAGTAATGAATAAGTATGTTGAGAGGAGGCTCGCCTCTTCCTTTCTCGTGCTTTGTGTTTTGTGATATATGTCCAGGATTGCCCCAGATTTTGAAGCCTCTCGTGCTTATGGTTTTGTCCTTCGTTTACTCGAGCTTCAAATCCTTAGCTTCATTTTGGATCAATATCTAAATTTATCGATAAGGTTTATCTTGAGCATTAGTTAAATAAACGGTCTTAGGATTTGGTAGGACACTTCTTAAAAACATTGAGAGACAATGTTAGGTTCTAGTATGGGGGTGGCTGGGATCTATCGATTTGATTGTGCCTGCAGCCGTTGTTTTCGCGTAATCCCGTTTTTACCACCAAAAATACCAAAAAAATGAAAAAATTTAAAAATTTTCAAAAATAAAATAAGTGTTTTGTCACAATTTTTGACTTTCATGATCATACCATATTTCCATATATGTTTTTAGCTTAGGTAAGACGGAATTATGATCATCTTATTGAAAATGAATTTAGGACGCTTCTTCATTTAAATAAGGGAACAAAAAAAAAAAATAAAAAAAAATTTGGAAAAAAAAAAAAAAAAAAAAAAAAAATGATAAATCTCCGAACTATGAATTTATAAGTTCTCAGTTACAAGAAGTTGGACGCTTCTTTTTGTAAGTGACTAATTATAAATAAGTAGGCTTAAGTATATAACATACGTACAAACAAGTTTCTTCACTTCGTTTGTCCAAACAATTCCTTAAATCATTATATTATTACCTTCATTTACTTCATCATTGTTCATTTCAACAATATGTATTCCACCTGATTAGGCAACACTTTACAAATTCATAATCATTCCATTAAAACATCACTCGTTCCATGATCTTCGTATACTAAAATTCTCTGTTATATTCTGCAACATAATAACAAGGAAACACACAAGAATCTATGCAATGTCAAATGATTTCAATACCACTAGGTATGAAAATTTTGACAAAGACTTGTGATAGCATTCTTATTTGATGTTGTCTTTTAAAGGTTAATGAATAACGATTTCTTACAATCTGAGTGGCGCAACGTATTCCATCCACCCAGGTTCTATCAGGATCTGGAGAAATTCTATTTTCTATCATCAAGAGGTTGTGGTTTGCGAAAATAAGTAGGACGTTGTATGTTGAAAGGAGTTTCTGGAATTATACATTTAATGGTTGTACAACATAATTATAAATGCATCACACATGTGGACTTGTAACCTTGAAATCAAAATTCATGCCTAGTACCTACATCTATTCACTATAACTTTCAATTAAATCTCGGGACGAGATTTCTGTAAGGGGTGGAGACTATTACAACTCAGAATTTTCATCAACCTATTTTACTATTATCACAATTGTACGGGGAAATTTTTCGCTTTATTACATTACTTGTATTGTCAATATCTCCGTCTGTCATGTACTTTACATACTAAATAGAGAGTCACAAGCTATCTATGTTCAACCTGTCTTCATATATGTCAAGCAAACATACACTATGTCAAGTCAATATCATTATATCTTATTCCAAAGTACTTTATTCCTATTATGTACAGTTTCGCAACGTTTCTAATCAAAACGGGGCTTTAAAGTTATCGTATACTCTAAACCCTAATTCCATGAAGGTTAATATTTAAAGTGAATGTACAAGTACTAAGCTATATACAAGTAATATAACATTTCAATTGAAATTTAAACTCCATAATGTAAGTAACAAGCTTTCAAAGCAACACTATAACAATTCATTAATGACACGATCTTCAAAATTAGCCGTTTTACCTCCGTTTCATTCTAATTCTTTCACCATCATTAGATGTACAAAAGTATACACTTAATATCACCAATTGTGTAAACACTAATTATACTATCATAAAATTTCATACACATTTTTACTTTAAAACCCTAATTTAAACTCTGAAACCTTAACCGAACAGCTAAAATACTACACTATGAATCGTTTCTTGTTTTTTATCTATCATAACCCAAACCAACAACACAAATAAGTTGTATTAACTCTTACATTACAACTTAAACAATCATATACTATCATCATTTCATTATTTCTAACAACAAATTCAGACTTAAAACCATAAAACCCAATCTAGTTTTACCGTAAAACCCTTAAAATTAGGCCCTAGTTCGAATAGGATTCAGTCTATTAAAAATATGATATGGAAATATTCAAAGGATCTGGATATTAAGTGTAAAACACTACGGTTGTATCCATCATGTCTTGTGATCATCTCTAAAGTGGAAATCAACCCGGATTCGATCGTCGGGATGAGAATTAGTTACAACCAAAATGGAAAAGGTACGCAGTTCTTGCACATTTGTAGTAAATGGACTATTATATTAAATGTTTCTATAGTAACCCTCAAAAACATGTAAAAACTAAACATTGTAAAAGGACTCAAATATCTAACAATGTCGGTGGTTTGAGCTTCAACGGAAATTACGGTTTGTAAATGGCAACTCCATTTTACCGAGGACTGATGTTGGACTGTCCAAAAACGGGCCATGTATAAATCAACCAAAAACCCTAAAACGTCTAGAACCCTCCACCTGCATTTCTAGCCTTCATTCATTACTTATCCCCTAGCCTTCCACATACCCCATCTGTTCCTCACCTGGTCTCTTAGCATCCTTAGTCACCAAGTTCTCAAATTACTATAATAGGAGCACCTATTACTTCTTTTAAATCATCCCCCACTTCTTCTTTCTTAACCAATGAGCTAAATATTCTCTGCTCCTATGATCCTAGGATTCATATAGAGATCATTCAAGCAAAGCTTGAGATTTGAAGCCCCGGGACCAAGATACAAGGCGTAACGAGTGGAAATACTACCCGATACGACCGTTTCCACCATTTTTGCTCTTTGAGCTCAACTACAGGTTTTGAGATGTTTATACTTCTACTCCTACAACTTTTTAATGTTCATATGATCCTAATATATTTTGTTAAGTTTCATTAACTCAATCATGCTCATTTTCCCATTTTGATCGAAACCGTTACACCCGAAACCCTACATTTAGCATTTTTCTTTAAAAACTAAAATGTTTATAATAATTATATTGTTATATCTATCCTAGCATGGCTTAACTAATATTAAAATAACCACTTTGTTGATTATTGAAGGAAATTTGAACTTAAAACCCGCGCGTTTACGTTTTGAAACCCTAATTTGATCCCGTTTGCTTCTTAGCTAACGAATCTTATTGTTAAACTTGTTTCTATTGACGTTAAATCTTCATATTTTAGTTTATTATAACTTATAAATGTCTATTGAAATGTTAAAATAAGCTTGCATGATAATTTGGACATGTTTTGTAATTATAATTCATGCAAGGGGTATATATCGTAACTTTCTGAAATTAATAACTAGAAGGGCTGAATATGTCATTATATCAAAGTTATAACTATAGGGGTCTATTATGTCACTTTTCAAAGTACACGGTTTACTTGGTATATCTTTTAAACTTGAAGGACCAAAGTCGTAAAAGTGCAAACTTCGAGGGTATATTTTGCCACTTTTCAAACTCAAGGGTCTAAAATGTAACGTTTTGAAAAAGTATAAAATCATGTTTAAAACCTTACAAGACATAACTTTAATTAACGCTTCTCGTGCTTAACATTTCTAGATATTAAATAAAACGCTTAAAACCGATCATCCGGAAGCTATATTGTACCACAATACTAGGGAGCTTCATATTAAGATGTTCCATCTCGATATTACGTTCTGACTGAGTGGTTGGGTTTACAATTTAAAGTGCCCTCGCTCCTCAAATGTTTATAGAATGGCTTCTAACATATGATGGCCCGAACGGTGATACAATAATTCCAAACTCTTCAATCAAACTCATAACTCTTAAACCAAAGTTCTAAAGTACAATCTTCCTAAGACTTGACATATTCTACTCAGGTTGTGTGACGTAGCTATTTACTATCATTTTGCTATATCAATCCTCCCCGTTAAGATTGTGATAAGGTCGTCAGCTTTCATTTCAGAATAGTTATTACATCTACCTATCAGGTGAAGTTCATAACCTCGCCTTTACTTATTTTACATGTTTTATAAACCCGCGAGGGGGATACATGCTCGTTACAAACTCTTTTATCTTATAACAATGTGATTACTTTTCAATGACTTAGTGAGTTCATAGCCTCACTTTTAATCTCTTTAATTATTTCATAAACCCGTGAGGAGGATACATGGTATAAAGTACGGATACAAGTGTTTTACCAGAAAAAAAAACTCCTATGACTATTCTAATGTATCATTTACAATCTATGTCTACGTTATAAATCCTACAAGTCATTAAAATTTGACTTCAAGTCGTTAATTGACTATGGATATTTATCTGTTAGTATCTTAGATTCCTATACAAGTCATTAAATTTGACTTTGAGTCGTTAAATTGACTTTGGATATTAATCTGTTAGTTTCATAAATCCTACAAGTCATTAAATTTGACTTCGAGTCGTTAAATTGACTTTGGATATTAATAAATCCTTCAAGTCGTTAAATTTGACTTCGAGTCGTTAAATTGACTTTGGATGTTAATATGTTGATATATGAGCTATTCGAGTCGTTAAATTAACTTCGGATGATAATGTGTTGATGACATGAGAACAAGACCAATCAGACCAAACAAGGCAATAACGGGATAATACATTGTTATTATGATTCATTGCGATTATTACTAATACTTGTATTCAAACTGTTTATATCAAACCTATGAATTTCACTCAACCATTGTGTTGACCCTTTTTAGCATGTTTATCTTAGGTAATTGAGCAAGTTGCGGTACGGAGTCACATGGACTCGAAGATGGCTGAACTGTTATCATTCAAACATAATGTTTTAGATTTTAGGACCTGCATTTTGTAAAAACTCTGATTATAATGAATGATAACTAAATTTTTCCAACAACGTCTCTTTTGAGTCGTTTTCTATGATTATGATTGTTGTATCCATGAAGTAATACCCCAAATTAGCTTCTGCTGCTATATGTAAAAATGGAGGTGTTACAGTAGTAAACGTGATTTAATAAATATAGGGAAAATCTTTTTTTCTTAAATTTAATTATGCTTTTGAACTAAGACTATTTCGTTTTTAAGTTGTGATTTTATATATAAACGGGAAACCTAAGAGTCTTTGAAACCGAAGGTCTGTGAGTCCCGATACTAGTCTCTACGGGGTGTCAAAAGCCTGGTCACTTAGCCGCAAGGTTGGGATGTGCCGAGACGAAAGTCGCTACATGGGATGATCTCGCCTTCAAACTCATTATTCTCGGGTGGAACGTGAAGCATAGAAATTTTGCAAAACGTTGATCCATGGTTGAAATTCGAAATAAGCACATTCACCTAAGATATAATAATTGCCAGGAGCGAAAAGTTCACAAGCTACAAGTATGAGTAGTGTTAGCATCTTAACTTATATTTAACGGTGATTTCATTTTTAAGCTTAGTATGGGACAAGTGAAAAGTCAAGGACGATGAATTTATCTTTTTGGGCATTTTAGGATTAAAGTGCATCTTGTTCTATGACCCTAAAAGTTATGAAAATAATGAAAGTACAAAAAAATGATTAAAAGGGAAAAATACAAAAATATGTGTGGGAATAAGTGTGAATATTTAAAAAATGGTCACAACGGGGCTTTTCAAAGCTATTGATCTTTAATTCCCCTCGATGAACACTTAGCTACTTTTTGAGGTAATTAGTCAAGGGGGATTGAGATTCTTAGTTTTCTTAAGTGTTTACTTATGGCATTGCGTGAGGACACGACAATATCTTAGTATGGGGGATTTTGGTATATGTTTAATTACACATACCATTTACCTAGGAAAACGTGCTTAAAAGACCAAAATCATACCAAAAATACATTGTATTTGTGTGTTTTACATTTGTATTGTGTAGGAAACGGATATCAACAAAAAGGACAAAAATCAAGCCAAAACGGACAAAACCGAGCACGGAATGGAAAGAGCGTAAAAATTCAAAGTCAACAAAAGTCAAAGTCAACAAAAGTCAACAAAGTCAAAGTCAAAGACGAAGTCGGTATCGAAGAAATATTAAATGGGCCAACCCGTACCCATCTAATGGGCCGGGTCAGCCCATTAAAACATTATGAAGACCATAAAAAGCCCAAAGTCAAATATATACTTACCCGACCCAATTACTAAGCCCAAAACCTACTTAACAGCTGTTAACCCTATAAACCCTTTACATCGTTAGTACTCAAGGACTAACATTGTTAGTCTAAAAGGACTAATGATGCAATAACTTACCAAAATCAAGGAAAACGCTAGTTATCTTTCAATTCACCAAATCCATTTCTCGCCCTACTGTTCATCCATCCTTCCCATCTCGACTTCTGCTCCCCAAAACAAAACCATCACTCTCATACTCAACCCCACTTCATAAAAAAACAAGTCCACCTTGGCAATCACCTAAATTTCGATTGGTTGATGGGACACTGACAATGAATTAAAGGCTGTGATCACTTGACTTGGAGAACACACAAAATGGAGGGCTAAGATTGGTCTTCGAGCTTCTCACACAAGAAAAATACCTCCCATTGTCTCAGTGAAGAAGCACACATCAAAGAGGTCCAAGACCTAATGTTTTAGTATAAATAGGACCTCATTGTAGCCCTAAGGGGCATCTAGTTTTTAAGTTTTTAATTTTCAGCTTATATTAGTTAGTTTTAGCTTATCGTAACCTTATTTTAAAGCCCTGTACTGTTTTTATTTAAGTTAATGAAATTTAAGTTTTTATGCTAAAATCTTGTTTTTAAGTAAAGTCATTTAGGTTTTAAAAACGTTTTATAAGCTCTCTTAAACTCTTTTATCTGTCATTTAACCTGTTTCTCTTAAGCTATATAAACTTTTCCATAGTTTATATAGCTTAAGCCTTTTTCACTAAAAAATACCTCAAAAAGCTAACTTGGATGATAAGCTTACAAAGGAAGAGCTTATGGGTTTCACTAGCTTGTCTTTGACAAGCTAGAGCTTGTAGATCAGCTTATTTGCCCTATTTTGAGCAAGGGTTTTGTAAGTTTCTCTATTTTTCATGTTTTTAGCTTAAACTGCCAACTGCTTATTTGCTTATTTTTACTGCTTATCTTTTAGTTTTAATTGCTTATATGTGCTTATCATACCTTACTCTTCATCTGTCTTGAGTTTTTCTTAAGTGTTCTTAACCTGTTTAAGCTTAAAAATGAAATTTGGAAACTTAAAGGGGTGTTTGGAACCAAGCTTTGTACAAACCCATGAGTTTAGTCTGTTTGTTTTTCCTTTTGGCTTTCAAAACTAGTTGTTTAACAAGTCATAAACCTATTCCTTGAGTCAGCTTTTAAAGTTTAAAAAGTCTTACTCATTTTCAAAGTGTTTAGTTGTTGTGGTGTTTTTGAATTGTGCAATTGTTTCCTTTATATCCGTTATTTGATTCAAAGTTCAAAGTGGTTGTTAATTGTGTTTTTAATGCTTGTTTTATGCTTAGTGGATGCAGTAGAAAGCTTTAGTAAGTGTGCTATTTGCATTTGTGTTTTTGTTAAAAACTGTCATAGTTTTCTTAATTTCATTTTCTAAGTTCAAGGTCCTTTTTCATTTTCAAAATTAGGTTAGCTAAAATGGTTTTTAGAATCTTAATTTGAGAGCATAAGCTCACTGGTTGGTGATATTCATCTGTTTTAGCTTATTTTACCTTTTAAAAGTCTTTTCCTAGCTTAATTTAGGCCTGCAATAAGCCATTTTGTCTTTTCAAAAGTTTGAAAAACTCAGCTCATACTGAGTGTGACAGCCTTTTCCACAAGATTTTTCTATAGCTTATTTGATTTTTAAAATGTTTTTTGATTGATGATTATTGTAGCTTATTGTATAAGCTTCATTGTGGTATAAGCCCTTAAGCCATAAGGATCCATTAAGTAGCTTGAAAATAAGCTCAAAATGTGCCCTATAGGCTGTTTAGTCAAAACTCTTGGCCAAAAGCTTATTTGCTTATTTGAGCTTATTGGCTTATTGGATTTGCCTTATTTAAGTTTAATCCTGCTTACTAGGTTAGTTTTAAGCCCTTTTAGCTTATTTATCTTAGGGTAGAGCTTATTTAAGCTTTTTATTACTTTTAGCTTAGAAATTTTAAGTTAAAAAGCCTTTTAGGAAATTCTGTCATTTAAGCTTAGTTTTAGCCCATATTGTTAGCTTATTTATGTTCTTTAGAGCTTATTAAGGTAGCTTGTTGTCTGTTTTTGCTTATTTCCCTTTTTCTTGTACTTATTATGTCTAAAAAAATGCAAACAATTTTAGCTAAAAAGCTAATTAGGAATTTAGAACTTATGGCTTATTAGGATTAGCTTATTTTAGTTCACTAATGCTTATTAGGGATAGTACATTAGCTGCTTGAGTTTATTTGGTCTTTTAGGTAGCTTATGTAGTTTTAAAAAGTCAAGTCAATTTAGTGTTAAGTGTTTTAAGTTTAAACTGTTTTTGCTTATTTCTAGCTTATTTTAAAGTTTTTATAAAAAGTTGTTTTTTAAAAATTCCTTATTTCAGTCTTGTAAAGCTTTTTCAAAAAGTAGATTTTCAAAAATAAAAAAAAAGGGAGTAGGGAAGTCAGGGTGAGCAAGGCTCGAACCCCTGAACTCTACCCACTCAACCTTTATAATACACAACACACACTACCACTAGCGCCCTTGGGTCTTTTCCATTTTACTTTGCACAAATTATTTATTTAACATCTTTTTAGCCCATTAAGCTTAACAACTTATTTAGCTTATTTCTGGCTTATTTCATTAAGTTGTTTAGACCATTTTATTTTTTCTAGGTTCATCACTGTCCAAAGAACTTTTCATAAATTTTTCATATTTTTCTAAATTAGTTTACAACTTTTAATCTTTTATTTAGTGTAAATCAGTTTTTAATTCATAAAAAATTATTAAAAAGTCAAAAAAATATAATTCTTTTATAGAAAATTTTCTTTTATCATTTAGGTTTGCTAAAAATTAATTTTGCATTCGTAGGGTTAAAATTTTAGATTTTAAGTTTTTAAAGAACGGGATTAGGATCCCGTTATCATTTTTTCGTGTTTTTCTTAATTGCTTTCGTTTTTAGGTTTCCTTTACTTGTCTTTGCATATTATTTATTAGAATTAGAATCCCAAATCAAAAATCTTTGACCATTCAAACGCGAGATCACGAACGTAACCTCGATTTTTAATTCACGCCTCGTCGGAACACGACCCGGGAAGGTTTTTTTGGGATTTACTTTGGTAATAAGTAAATATCTTTTAAAAGCCTCTTGGAATACTTATCGCTCTATCATTGTTCTTATCCTTATTATATATTTATATTATATATTTATATTATATTATATTTATATATATTAAGTGGGACAAGTCAATTTTTGGCGCCGCTGCCGGGGAGGTGTGTGCGATTTTTGTGTTTACGTTTGAAGATTAGTTTTTGAAGACCCTTCCTTGTGAAGTTATCATTTTCTGTTTGTGAATATTTTCTTCTTATTATAAAAATTAAAAATACCAACAATACTTTTCCTAAAGTATTGAAAGTGCCAAAAAAAAATTGAAAAACCAACAAAACAAATCGTGTTGTTAATCGTTATAATCGGCTCACCTTTGAATTACAAACTATAAGGAGGGTATAAGGCGGGCTTGATCCAAGGAACATCGCCCAAAAAAGAAGAACGCTTTTAAATCGCTTCGGCGTGCTAATTCCTTCCGCTCTTGTGTGTAGTTTAAAGAGCTACCGTGGACTTTTAACATCCGGTTACCAAAAATATTGTGTTGTTCTTGTATTTAGTGCATGCGTACTCGCTCTTCTTTTGAATTAGTTGGTGAATTCTTCTCTAATCCATCTACTTTAAAATCCGAAAGTGTAACGTTAGACGTTAAATGCATAAATTTTTCTCTTGATAATCTCCCTTTGATTTACGATGGTCGATCAACGTTCTATGGCGAGATTGCGCCTCATGCAACCCACTGAGGGTTAATGCAGAGGACTAGTATGTACAGAGTATCTGATTCTAACTCGCAATCTACAGTGACATTTTGGGTAGTGGGTGGTGCGTTGGGTCCCTAGCGGTATAAGTGCTAGAAGTTTTAAAATAAGAAATTGTGTTCCACCAAGGTGTTTTGCTGGGAGCCATTCAAGCTCAAGCATAGGTCTCATTAATATGATGACTTCGGACCATTCTTCGGACTTGAGCAAGACAATCTCATGATTACATTCGTTGGTTAAACATAATAACTTCCACATAAATACAAGGAAGTGCTAAATCATCAATTAGCTTCCGTTTTTTCATTCTCTCTAGCGGGCAGCCGTGTTGGCTCGAAAAAAGAACCTGAACAAACACCCAATTTACTCAATAAACCCCATCCAACCAGCAAAAAAACACACAACTACTTACACCAACACCACCCATCCTAACCCAAAACCCCCCCAAAATCATACCATAACCATCTTCCATTTTTCTAACCTTCAACTATTCCATAAACTCATTAAAACCTCCAATACCCCAATCATCCAAACCCATAACCCCATTCTCCCTCAACAAATCCAATATCTTATTCCCAAAAAATTCCTCCTACACCTCATAAATATCTCAACAATCCCCCCCCACCCTTACTCCAACCTCCCCCCACCCAATAAAACCCTATCCCACCTATCAAAACCAAAAAACAACACATTCCACTCCCAAACAACATCTACCCACTCCCCCCCTATCTATCACCTCAACATCCCTCACAACACCCCCAAACCTCCCCCCCACTAAATACCCCTCAATCTTCCCAAATATAACAATTTTATTATACAAACACCAATACCCACTCTCTCATTTCCCCCAAACCCCCTCAAATTTTACCCCAAACCTCAATCATATAAAGAATTAAATAAATTAAACAATATATATAAGTCGTGTTTATCTGTATTTTCACCTAGTGATTAACTGTAGTGTGCTCTCTTCTTTGTGGTACAGATATCTGTATTTTTTAGCAACGTGTCAGTGTTAATTCTGTTAATGATTTAGTGTGTGTGTAAGTGATCTAAGTACACATCTGAGCTATTTTTAAGAGATTAATTTTGTGTGTGTGCTTTCTATATTGATGTCAATCCATGAGTTAATAAGTTGCAGAGTGTCTGAGTCTAGACACTACCACTACTTCACTTGTGAGTCTATACTATACCTGCCTTGCTCTATGTAATGGATAGTTTGTTGTACTGTATTTCTCCGTTCTTATTCTGTGGTTCTAATATGAGTACTAAAATACGTGTACATTGTTAGTGCTGTCGTCGCGTTAATTCTCACTTTCTACTAATGTAGTCGTGAGTGACTTGATTTCTAACTCTCTGTGATCTTGTTATAATAGAGCGTTGATGATATGAAGAACAGAATGTATCTTATATGGATTGTCCAATATCGCTCTGTTATGTGATTCAGAGTATTCTCCCTTTTCTGTTTATGTCGGTATGTATAAGTAGACATAGATTAATAGATTTGATCGCTTTGATATTCGTGATGATGTTAGTACAAAGTGTAATTTTCTCGTGTCTCTCGTTCTCTATATGTCGTAGTGTCAATGTAACATGTGTGTGCTATGTTTAAGTGTGCTTCTCAAATAAAATAGATATAGTGTATTGCAAATCTTGATCATTATCGCTTGCTTTCATTATGTGTGTATATTATATGTTAATTTAACTGACGTGTTAGCGTAAAGAATGATAGCTTTTTAAGCGTACTAGTTGTATGTGTGTTCAACCGTAAAGATACCATGCGCTGCTTCGCTATATGTGTTCTCGCATATGTAATAGAGCTATGAGTGTGTGTTAAACTATTTTGTCAGTCCATGCGTGTATTGGCGGTCGCGTTTTGATGATGGTGCGTTACTTTGCCGTTTCAAGCGAGCAAACCTAGAAATATTTATGTTAAAGGATATAATCTTCCTCTCCGCTCCAGCTAGTCGAAACTACCCTGCTTAGTAAGTAGTTTTAGAGAGACGTGTGTGTATAGTGCTAATTGAGATGTGTTATCATCTGTTGTTAAACGGTGTTGGATATATTTAGAGAGATTCTTCTGTTTTTACTAATCAGCAAGTAATGTGATGTCAAGTTATATATCTTAGATTTTGAGAGAGAGAGTAGAGTAGAGAGATTACATCTCCTTATAGATATAGTTGTGTTAGATTAATTCTTTGTGTCATCTAAATTGTGTAATGGGAATCCGCAACGGCACATTTGTTGTGTTCTATTGATGAGTGTAGTTACACTCTTCGCCAGTATGTCAACGCTCTTGCCGAAATGCGCGCGACGTATATATATTGTTAGTATTGTACTTGAAAGGTTAATATGTGTTCCTTTCGCGTTTCGCATAGAGATTAGAGTCCTCGCTTTCGACTCTAGTCGGACTCTTATGATGTGTTAGATATATCTTATTTGATAGATTATGACTCTAGTGTGAGGCATTTTCGCCACTCGCTTACATAGATAGACATATTCGTTTGATGGTCTGTGTCTTTTAGGTGTAAATATTATTTTTTTGTATAACGCGCATGTTTTTTGTGTGTGCGTAGGGGTATTCAGTATGTGAGTCGCTGTACTCGTAGATGTAATTAGCTTACTTACATATGTGTGGCTTTTTAATTATCTGCGCATTATGTTCGGTCGTCCGGCGTTCGCTCCATGTATCATCTATTGTCTTATTTATTTTTATGAGATTGGGAATACCCATTCTCACTCATTTTATTAGTATCTCGCACTCTCTCTCTGCTTTTATGCGCTTGAATTTATTGATATGATTGATGTTAATTATTAGTCTTTCTAGAGCGCTTCAATCGCTTAGCTTGGATTTTGGAGTTGGATATTTGATTTAGCAGAGCTTCGTCGCTCAGTATTAAAGAGTGAAATGTGAGATTTCTAATGCGAATTCGTTCTCTAGCTATGGTTTAACTTGAGTTTAAGATATTTCTCTCTCAGCCCTTCGCCACGATATCGGATTTGTTAACGATATTTTATGAATCCCCAACTTACCTCCATATCCTATACTGTTTTGATAGTTGTGATGTTGGCGCGCACTCTTTCGAGCCCTTTTAATAAAATGTCATCTCGTGTCTGATTATTTTTTTCGCGCTAGCTCATGCGCAGCGTTCTGGTGTGGTGTATCTCTTTTGTAGTAAGGTGTCGATTAGATATTGATTATAGGTGACTTGAGAGATGATTTTTATATATTAAGTCATGAGCGCTAGAGCGAACGAGAGCGTGAGCTAGTATTTATGAAGAGAGAGTATTGCTTGATGCTTATTAGTTTGCTTTGAATGACTTCCGAGAGAGAGTCTCTACTGTCGCTACTTGCTCAGTTCTCAGCTATTCGTGCGTTTTTGTATCCTAGTATGGTGGGTACATGTTACTTGCGTGTAGCTAGCTGGTAGAGCGCTGCGTTGGAGTTCTATCAGGAGGGCGATGTGGGAGCGGCGCTATTATGTAATGGAGGCTAGAGACGTTGTTTTTTTTGATTGGTGGTGTGTTGTTAGGCGTCGTGGGTGGGTGTGGGATGGCGCGGCCTCGCGTCTCCTTCGAAGAGGGGGAATGGTGTGGGGTTGTGTGATCGCGCGCGAGGAGATGGAAAGATTTTGTGGCTGTCGCGCGGGATTGGGGGTGCGTCGCGGTGTGTGGGGTGGGGTGTTGTGTGCTAGAGGGGCGAGTAGGAGACTTGATTGTTTCCTGTTCGTCGCGCGGCGGGTGTGTGTGTGTGAGAGGAAGAAGAGAGGTTGGTAGATGGGTTGGGCTTGGAGTTAGTGTTGTACCTCTACTGAGCTTAGGTGTGTGGTAAGTGTGTTTGTGGGATCGATGTGTGTTGGGGCGTCTAGCGATTGGGAGGCGATGTTTCGTCGGAGAGACAAGTACGGGAGCGGTGGTGTGGCGAGTGTGTTTGTGTGTGGGAGAGGGACGGATGTGTTGGTTTGGGAGGGTATCCCCGCTCAGGTGTGTGTGTGTGTGTGTTGGGTGTCTTGTGGTACGCGTTGGAAAAGTCCATTCCCCGCTGATTTCGTCATCGTTGATTATAAGAGCGATCCTCGAGTCCCCCTCATCTTAGGAAGACCTTTCTTACGGACCGCTCGTGCTTTGATTGACGTCCACGGAGAAGAAATGATTCTTTGTGACGGTGATGAAAGATTAATCTTGAATATGAGACATGATACTTCAAGCTATTCTAATAAGCCTAAAAAAGAATCAATCAACATGATTGACATCTACCCCAAATATGGCTATCATGATGATTATCTTGAGGACTTGTTTGGCAAATGAAATAGGATAAGCAAATCATCTTCAGTGGCAAATCCCACTCTATTTTTGGACTCCTATTGTTTCTTCTCTTCCTCCACCTTACTTCCTTAGAAGAAAGTGATTTAATTTGGGAAGAATTCGAAGCTTATCTCGCAAGTGATTCATTTCCACCGGGGAGTGATGATACCGACTTTGACTCGGAGGGAGATCTTTGTTTAAATGAGGAATTATTAAATAATGATCCTTCACTCTCTCCCTCTTTCTCATAATCCATTAAGTGGCAGTACCACTTCTTCTTCTCCTGACCATTTGCTCGAGGAGTTTGCTGATGAACTCGCTCTTATTACATTTCCACCAGGAAATGATGATCTTCCTTTTGATATCGAATCTGATCTTATAGAAATAGAATATTTGCTTAACCATGATCCTACCAAGAAAATGGATTCTATTCTAGAGGGTTCGGTTGATGAGGGTAATCTTGCAGATCCTAATAACGATCTTGTTGATACCATTCCCGAGATGTTCACCGATGAACATACTCTTGATTATTCATCTCCACCATTATATGATGAGTGTCGATGATGATCTTGTTGTACTTGAGTCTGATATTGATTTAGATGTTTATGATGATCCATTCGACTCAAGGTAAGATAAAGTCAAAAGAGTCTAACTCTTGATTGATGAACTTGATCCTCTAGATCAGTGATTTCCTTCCTTCCCCCGAGTGTGATCGGTTCTCTTATGAGGATTTTTCGAGGTTGAATGCTTTGCCTTCAACCGTAAGAGGGCACAAGTATTATAATACGGGTTATACTCATCATGAAACCTTTTTTGAAGTCACTATTTTGAGTCACCAAACTGTGCAATGAATAAAATCGTTAAGAGACCACTAATGCTTCTTTCTTCTTGAGGATTTTAATCTCATCTTTAATGAATTCCTTTCCCAAAGAAGAAGTTCCGGGTTCGAAAATCTACTTCGTTTTTCATCCAAATGAGGAAAAGGTTTTCAACCACGGGATTCTCACTTCTAAAGGAGTTCATACTTCTCTTCTCCGGATTATCTCATCGGGGCCCTAAAGCTTTCAAAGTCATTACATTTTGAAAGCTCCAATGGATTTTTTTCCTTGTCTTATGGAGAGGACATCCGTATTTTGGATGTTCTGTGTCTCCATTTCTATCCCCCTTGACCAGCTCAAGTATGGGGGGATCGGGTCAAGCTAAGTGACCTAAAACAAGCTTTTCGTAGGTGGCAACCCATGCTTATCCTTATATATTTATAATAGTAGTAATGAATAAGTATGTTGAGAGGAGGCTCGCCTCTTCCTTTCTCGTGCTTTGTGTTTTGTGATATATGTCCAGGATTGCCCCGGATTTTGAAGCCTCTCGTGCTTATGGTTTTGTCCTTCGTTTACTCGAGCTTCAAATCCTTAGCTTCATTTTGGGAATCCAATATCTAAATCTTATCGACTAAGGTTTATCTTTGAGCATAGTTAATAAACGGCTTAGGATTTGGGTAGAGACACTTCTTAAAACATTGAGGACAATGTTCGGTTCTAGTATGGGGGGTGGGGGGTCTATCGATTTGATTATGCCTGCAGCCGTTGTTTTCACGTAATCCCGTTTTTACCACCAAAATACCAAAAAAATGAAAATTTTAAAAAATTTCAAAAATAAAATAAGTGTTTTGTCACAATTTTGACTTTTCATGATCATACCATATTCTCCATATCATGTTTTTATGCTTAGGTAAGACGATTTATGATCATCTTATTGAAATGAATTAGGACGCTTCTTCATTTAAATAAGGAAATGATAAATCTCCGAACTATGAATTTATAAGTTCTCAGTTACAAGAAGTTGGACGCTTCTTTTTGTAAGTGACTAATTATAAATAAGTAGGCTTAAGTATATAACATACGTACAAACAAGTTTCTTTCAATTCGTTTGTACAAACAATTCCTTAATCATTATCATTATTACCTTCATTACCTTCATCATCTGTTCATTTCAAAATCTGTATCTCACATGATTAGCAACACTCTTACAAATTCATAATCATTCCTTAACATCACTCATTCCATGATCTTCGTATACTAAAATTCTTGTATATTTCTGCAACTTAATAACAAGGAAAACACACAAGAATTATGCAATGTCAATGATTTCATATCCACTAGGTATGAAAATTTTGACAAAGATTTCTTTGAGTGGGGGGGGGGGGATAGGTGTCGGGGCATTCTTATTTGATGTTGTCTTTTTAAAGGTTAATGAAATAAGTTTCTTACAGTTGAGTGGCGCACGTATTTCATCCACCCAGGTTCTTCAGGATCTGGAGAAATTCTATTTTTAATCATCAAGAGGTGTGTCTTGGGAAAAATAATTAGCAGTGGATAAGGATGGTAATTATAATTATGGTGTACAACATAATTATAAATGCATCACACACGTGGACTTGTAACCTTGAAATCAAAATTCATGCCCAGTACCTACATCTATTCACTATAACTTTCAATTAAATCTCGGGACGAGATTTCTGTAAGGGGTGGAGACTATAACAACTCAGAATTTTCATCAACCTATTTTACTATTATCACAATTGTACGGGGAAATTTTTCGCTTTATTACATTACTTGTATTGTCAATATCTCAGTATGTCATGTAACTTACATAACTAAAGTAGACGAGCTCACGCAACCTATCTATGGCAATCCTGTCTTCATATATGTCAAGCAAACATCACAATATGTCAATTCAATATCATCATATCCTTATTACAAAGTACATTATTCCTATAATGTACCATTCGCAACGTTATATCAAAACGGGCTTTAAACCGTTATCGTATACCTCTAAACCCTAATTCCATGAAGGGTTAATATCTAAAGTGAATGTACAAGCTACTAAAGCATATATACAAGTAATATAACATTTCAATTGAAATATAAACTCCCTACAAGTCAAGTACAAGCTTTCAAAGCACAATATACAAGTCATTAATGCACGATATCCAAAATAGCCGTTTTACCTCCGTTTTCATTCTAATCTCTTCACCATCACTTGTGTACAAGCTACTACACTTAATATACAATGTGTAAACCCTAATTATTCTATTCATAAACTTTCATACACATTTTTACTCTTAAAACCCTAATTCAAAACTCAGAAACCCTAACCCGAGCTAAATACTACACTATGACTCGTTTCTTGGTTTTTATCCATCATAACCCCAAACCAACACTCAAATAAGTTGTAATAACTTAAATTACAACATTAACAATCATATCCTATCATCATTTCATCATTTCAACAACAATATTCAAGAATTAAACCCAGAAAACCCTAATCTAGTTTTAACCCTTAAAACCTAAACCTAGCCCTAGTTGGTAGAAATCGGATCAGTCTATAAAACATATGATCTGAGAAATATCAATAGGATCTGGATATTAAGTGAAAACACTAGGTTGTAGCCCTATGTCTTGTGATCATTTTGCCGGTGGAATCAACCCGATTCGACGTCGGATGAATTAGTTACAGCCAAAATGGCAAAGGTACGCAGATTCTGCACACCTGTAGTAAATGGCTATTATCTCTAAATTTTTCTATAGTAACCCTCAAATATGTAAAACTAAACATTGTAGAGGACTCAAATATCTAACAATGCTCGGTGGTTTGAGCTTCAACGGAATTACGGTTTGTAAATGGCAACCATTTTACCGAGACTAATGTTGGTGTCAAAACAGCATGTATAAAATCAAACCAAAATCACCCCTAAAACGTTCTAGAACACCTCCCCTTGCATTCTAGCTTCATCAACTTATACCCTAGCCTCTCACATCACCCACCCATCTGTCCTCACCAGGTCTTCAGATCTTATGAGTTACTTAACCTCCTTGGTCTCAAACTAGTATAAATAGGGACCTTATGTCTTCATTCCAATTTGCACCCAACTTCCTCTTATATAACCCAAGTGAGCAACTATTATCTGCTCCATTTGATCCTAGGATCATCTAAGAATATCATTCAAGCAAAGCTTTGAAGATTTGAAGCCCCGAGAATAAGATACAAGGCATACGAGTGGAAATACTACCCGAAACGACCTGTTTTCACCATTTTTGCTCCTTGAAACTCAAACCTAGGTTCTAAGGATTATACTTCTGCTCCTACACTCTTATAATGTTCATATGATCCTAAATAAACTCTTGTTAAAGTTTTGTAACTCAATTCATACTCATTTTCATTTTGATCCAAAACCATACACCCGAAACTCTAATTTTATGTTTTTCTTAAAACTAAATGTTATAATGATTAAATATTGTTATAATCTATCCTATCATGCTTAACTAATGTTAAAATAACCACTTTATTGATTATTGAAGGAATTTGAACTTAAAACCCGCGCGTTTACGTTTTCAAACCCTAATTTAACCCGTTTTGCTTCCTAGCCTAACGAATCATTATTTTAAACTTGCGTTATGTTAAAACTTCATATTTTAGTTTATTATAACTTATAAATGTCTATTGAAATGTTAACATAAGCTTGCATGGCAATTTGGACATGTTTTGTAATTATAATCCATGCAAGGGGTATATATCGTAACTTTCTGAAATTAATAACTAGACGGGTTGAATATGTTGTTTTATCAAAGTTATAACTATAGGGGTCTATTATGTCACTTTTCAAAGTGCAAGGTTTACTTGGTATATCTTTTAAAGTTGAAGGACCAAAGTCGTAAAAGTGCAAACTCCAAGGGTAAATTTTGCCACTTTTCAAACTCAAGGGTCTAAAATGTAACATTTTGAAAAAGTATAAAAACACATTCAAAACATTACAAGACATAACTTTAATTAACGCTTCTCGTGCTTAACATTTCTAGATATTGATTAAAACGCTTAAAACCGATTATATCGTATCACAATACTAGGGAGCTTCATATTAAGGAGTTTCATCATGGTATTACGTTCTGACTGAGTTTTTGTATAACGAATAAAGTGCCCTAGCTCCTCAAACGTTTACTGAATAGACTTCTGAATTATAAGGCACCGAAACGTGAGTAAGGACTATAATTCCAAACTTTTCCAATCAAACCTCTAAAATAACAATATTAGACTCGTCCTTAACCACAATGAAAGCACGTAGTCACACACAACCTGCATACGACAACAAATATAACACATGTTAGCCATACGTGTGCAATAATATAAATCATTATGCTAAAACAACCCCTCCCTGCGGTACAGAAAGAGAAATAGGAATCTTTCCGGCTATTCATAACAAAATATATAAAAACCACTACTACCAGGAGCAGTTCAACACTCCAACATCAATACAAAATCACATAGAAACAGAAAACCCACACCCCCCGCGCGGGTGTCATACGAAGAATCAAGATCCAGCCACCACAAAGACAGACACCACCTAAACACAACCAACCCCAATATAAACCAAAACCCCTCCAACGCATCAAAAACCACACCACGGCCCACCAAACACCACCTAGCACCAACCACACCCCCGAAGAAAGCAAAGTGTTTACTAAAACTAAATGCAATCCTGATATATTATTGCCTAAGTACATGAAAATATCCCTTTGGGTAGTATCTCCCAATATCTCTTCAATATCTATTTGGGTAGTATCTCCCAATATTTCTTTAATATCTCTTTGGGTAATATCTCCTAATATTTCTTTAATGTCTCTTTGGGTAATATCTCCCAATATCTCTTTAAATATCTCTTTGGGTTAATAACTCCCAATACTATTTAAAATCTCTTTGGTAATATATCCCAATATCCTCTTAATATCTCTTATGTGATTCATGAGTTTAGGGTAAATATAACGTTCTCACATGAAAATAATACGTTCCTCCATGAATAATAAATGTTTCTCCATGATAATATCCCGCAATACCAGTATTACACTATAATTTTATTCAACTATTACATTTTCAAACCTATGAATTTTAACTCAACCTTTGCGTTGATCTTTTTAGCATGATTATCTCAGCTAATGAGAATATACGGCATGTAGTGTGCATGGACAAATGAAGATGGCTAAAACTGTTTATCATTCACGATTGCTTAGCATACAGATTTGGGACCCATCCCTTTGTAAAACTCTGATTCAAATGAAATGATAACATACTTTTGAATAAACGTCTCTTTTTGGTCGCTTTTCCTATGATTATGATTGTTGTTATCCATGACGAGAATACCCAGATTAGCTTACGCTGCTATATTGTAAAAATGGGGGTGTTACATCTTGGCCATTGAATTTGAGTGGTGCCCAAGTCCTATGATCTCAACCCTTAATCTTTTGTCATTTACCCTTGACGAATGGGGGATTATGGGATTGCCAAGGTGGCGTTTGGCCATTTGTGGAGTGGGGTAGAGGGGGAGGGTGATGTTTAGGTATGGGTTGACAAGGTGGAGATGATGGGGGAACAGTATCTGGATCATTTGTCGGGTAGTGAAAATTGTTTGAACTTTGGAAAAATCAGTCCCTGAGTTTGGTGTTTGCTGCATCTATATGTCCTTAAAGGACTAAACTGGCGTAAAGGTGTGAAGAGTTTAATAGGTTAACGGCTGTTATAAGGGGGTTTGGGCTTTTTGACTTGGACCGAGTTATAGAAAAGAGGTATTAGGCCTTTTTTATAAGGGTTGAGTCTTATAAAGTCTTCATAATGTTTAAATCGGCTGACCCGGCCCATTAGATGGGTACGGGTTGGCTCATTTAACATTTCTTCGATATCGCTCTGCCTTTTGACTTTGACTATGTCGGGTTGACTTTAGTTGACATTGACTTTTTGACCATTTGGCTTTGATTAGACTTTACTTTCATCCACGCTCTTACTGTTCTCGTGCTCGTTTTGTCGTTTGCTTCTTTTTAGTCCTTTTACTTTCTTAGATATCCGATACTTAGGCACAATATAGATGCAAAACATACAAATACGATGTATTTTTGGTATGTTTTTGGTCATTTTAGTCCTTTTTTAAAGGTCAAAGGTATGTGTATTTAAACACATACCAAAATCCCCTATACTAAGATATTGCCGTGTCCTCACGCAATGCTATAAGTAAGCACTTAGAAAACTAAGAATCTAATCCCCCTCGACTAATTACCTTCTGAAAAGTAGCTAAGTGTTCAACAAAGGGAATTAAAGAATTAATTTGCTTAGAAAGCCCTGTTTTTTACCATTTTTAAAGATATACACTTAGTCCTACACATATTTTTGTATTTTTCCCTTTTTTTGTATTTTTCTTTTTAAGCAACTAAGTCATTTGACTTTCGTTATTTTCATAACCGTTAGGGATCATAGAACAAGACACATTTCCATCCTAAAATGCCCAATAAGGATAAATTCATCGTCCCCGATTTTTCACTCGTCCCAAACCAAGCTAAAAACGAAATCACGCGTTAAATATAATTAAGATGCTAACACTACCATAATTGCAACTTGTGAACTTTTCACCTCCCGAAAAATTTTTTTATTATAATCTTAGGTGAATGTTCCATTTCAAAATTTCAACCATGGATCAAAACGTTTTGCAAAATTTAATGCTTCACGTTCCAACCCGAGAATACTGATTTTTGTAGGCGAGACTCATCCATGTAACGAACTTTCTGTCCGCACATGCTAAACCTTGCGGCTAAGTGACCAGGCTTTTGACACCCCACAGAGACTAGTATCGGGACTCACGGACCTTCGGTTTCAAAAACTCTTAGGTTTCCCGTTTATACATAGCTTATTTAGAAAAATCACAACTTAAAATGAAATAGTCTTAGTTCAAAAGCATATTTAAATTTAAGAAAAAGATATTTTCCCTATATTTATTAAATCACACTTAAACATTAAACATAACATTGAATGCAATCGAAACCCTGGACCTTTAGAAGCTGCAACATCGGATGTGAGCCGGCAAGATGCAGCAAACTTATCAGTCTCGGATATATTATTCTTACTAGGGGCTTTCTTAGAAGGCTGTAACATCGTGTTGTGACAGGCAAATGCACAAACTTTTATCAGCCCACATTTTATAATTATTATTCATCATTCTCTATTTTTTTTTTTTTTCATTTGTCATCATTTTTATCATTATTAATATATATATATGAAATATATATATATATATATATATAATATATTTATATATATATATAATAATATATATATATATATATATATATATATATATAGTTCACTTCACACTTTATTCAACCGATATAAGAAGACTTCCTTTTTGAAAAATTTAAGTATAAATCTGAACTAAGACTAAAATTATTGCTATCGACTACATCTCAAATTCAAAAATTGTTATTGATTTAAGTTTAATTTATCAAAAATAGCAACTAATTATAAGTCCGTTTTAGGAGCTTATCGAGAAAAAGCCACAAATTACATACATAGCTCTTAAGAATTCCAAAATAATCATTGTTTTAGCATCTAACTCATACTTAAAACTCTAATCCCCAATTTTATCGTTCTTCGCGAAGAACCGCGAAAGCTTAGTCTAAATGTTAAGAAAACAAGCAAAGCTCAACACGCTCGATTCGAGTCCAAAATTTATTCATATTCTACCCCAGCAGATAGTCCAAAAATTGTGATAAAATACTTATTTTATTTTGAAAATTATTAATTTTTTCATTTTTTTTGAATTTTGGTGGTAAAAACGGGATTACGTGAAAACAACGACTGCAGGCACATTCAAATCGATAGATCCCCCCATACTAAAACTGAACATTGTCCTCAATGTTTTTACAAGGGTCTCTACGTCACTCTAAGTCGTTTATTAAGTATGCTTAAAGATAAACGCTAGTCGAATTGTAATAGGAAATTGGATTTCCCAAATGAAGCTAAGGATTGAATCTCTTTTTTATCCGAAGGACAAAACCACGAGCACGAGAGGCTTCAAAATTCAGGTAATCCTGGACATACAACAAAAACACAAGAACACGAGAAAGGTAGAGGCGAGTCTCTTCACAACAAAAAACACTTATTCATTACTACAATACTACTACTAGGATAAGCATAGGTGTTGCTCCATGAAGCGCAATGTTTAGGGTCACTTAGCATGACCCGTCCCCCCAATTCATTGGTCCTTGGGGAAGGTTTGGTGATCGGAACAAACCATCTATGTGGTACATCCCCTACAAAGTAGTGCTTAAAGTCTATGACACGTCACCTTGAAGTTGGCCCCGACGGTTTGAGAAACTCGACGGTGCCATAATGGACACTTGGGAAATGGTGAATGTCCGACCAACGGATTTATAACTTGGCCAAAGAAATCTTTAATCGAGAAATAAAGAGGAGGACTTACATTCACCGAACGTCTGAAAACGCGGTTTTTGATCTTGAAGTCATGAGATCCTCTTCCCTTTGTTTTCTCTTATAGATCAAGAGTTCTCATAGGCTTGATCACTGAATTCATTTAATTAATTGAGTTGAACTTTCGTAGATGACAATGCTTTCGTACACTAGCTTGTAAAATAAGCATAAAAGCAAATGAGCTTTTTGGCCAATCCTGTTAACCAAACAGCCTAAGGGGACTTTTATAGCTTAAAAATAAGCTACCAAACAGATCCTTATGGCTTAGTGGCTTATACCACTGAAAAGCTTGGCCAAAAAGCTACTTAAATTAACAATCAGAAAAGAGTTTGAAACACACATAAGCTCTTAAAAAGATTGATGAAAAAGCTATTTCACACAGACACAACACTTAGAAATTTTTTGCAATCTTTACAAAACCAAACTTTTGAGCTTAAAAATAAGCCAACAAACAAAACCTTATGACTTTGAAACCCACAAACAGATTAACTTTGGACCTCAAAGAACTTATATCAACATTCTAAAACCATTTTGAAATAAAGAATAAGCCATAATGAGCAAATGAAAAAGTTGTTTTCTTCTTTTTTCAACACTTAGTTAAAAATTGACAGATTTTGGTAAAACACAAGACAAGAAATGCAGGCTTAATGACTTTGATCCTAACTTGTTTTAACACTTGCACAAACACATAAACATCAAAAATTTCATAAGATTCAAAAGCATAATCAAATAAGCAAATTGATATGTGTAAAATACACATATCCGTTTGTACCTAAAATAACCCAATTAAACCCAAAACAAACCAAAAATGGCAAAAATATGCTTGTATTTGTGTTTTGTGTGTGCAGGTTCGGATAAGTCAAAAATCACAAGAAAACAGTCAAAAGAGAGCAAACACGGACACGAGAATCAAAAGAGTACAAAGCCGAAGCCAAAAGAAGCCAAAGCCTTAGCCAACTTTCATCTACAAGGGCCAATCTTGCATTTCTCGAAAGTTATTTATAACTTGAAAGAAAGAAAAAGAAAGACAAGGACCAAAAGTGCAATCCTCCCAAAGTTCAAACATATTACCTGTCAAGAAAAGGAGCGGAACCTACTTTACTATTCATCATCTCACCCATTTTTCACTGCCCAATGTAAAACAAAGGGCAATCAAAATTATAGGTGCGTTGGTCAAATTCAAGAAGCCTCCTTCAAGCCACAATGAAGTGTCAAATTAGTCTAATCAAAGGACACTTAACCTAGCCCAAGCTCAAAGGCCACATCATCAAGCAAAGAAGCCACAAATTGTGATGGTTTTGGTGCTAAACTTACTCACAAAAAACTTGTTGTCTCACAGATGAAACTTGATATTCTGTAAGCAGCACCGAGCTTAAGCCTTGGATTGAAGTGTTCTATGTTTTCAAACTGATTGTTGTTCAAACTGATTGTTGTAAAAAGCCTCTTCCAGTTTTGTTATTTGATCAAATAATGGCTTTATATGATATGTTAGTTACTTATTTGGCTCAGATTTTCAAGTGCAGACCAGGTAAAAGGTCTTTTTATCTTTCTTTTTAGTAATTTTTAGTTTAATTTCGTAATTTTACTTAAATGTTTTTGTAATCTTCTTTTCTAGTAATGTAATTCAGTTTTCAATTAATGAAATTCAGTTTTAATTTGTCATAAGCTCTTCTTATTTTCAACCTTTAAGCTCTCTTAATAAGCCAAATTGTCTCACTAAGCTAATAAGCTCATATTAAGCCCTTTCAGTCTATAAGCTGAAATAGAGCTGTTTGAATTCGATATTAATCTTATCTAAACCTTAAATCAGTTAAATCTATTATGGATCTTATTGTATTTGAGCTTTTGGAAGGGGATCTTAACTTGGAAGAGATCCCAAGGACTTATACTCTAGCTTATTCATAAGCTAGAGAGCTTGTAGCTGCCTTTATTGGTTCCTTTTGTTTAGCTAAAGGATCAAGTAAGTTTCTCTTTTCACTCTTCTCTAATTTCAGTTTAAGTTGCTTAGTTTTAGTTTATATGCTTAATATTGCTTATATGCTTATTCTCTTTGCTTATTAGTGTTTTAATATCTCTTATATTGCTTATTAGTTGTTTGTCCTTATCTGTTTTTGCTTAAATAGTTATAGATCATTAGTTACTAATTTCTGTCATAAAAACTCATAAAATCCAAAAACATTAGTTTAATTAGTTAAGATCTTAGAATTTTGCTTATTCAGTTGTTTAATCATGATTGTTAAGTTTGTTTTAAGCTAATTTTTATCTGGTATTTAGTACTTGTTCATTAGATTTCTCTTAAAAAGCTTTTCTCAACTCTGTCATAATGAAAAGGGAGTGTTTGGTTTAGTGCACTCTTGATTTGCACTAGCAGTACTAACAAGAGTTAGTACTGCTGAACCTTTACACTACCAGTACTAACTTCCAAGTTAGTACTGCTTTCACAAGTTAGTACTGTTAGTCTAAATTTTAGCTTTTCAAATTTAGTAGGATTAAGTTTAGTTCTAGTTATAGCTTATTAAGAATTTAGTTGTCATTTTCTAGCTTATTTCATTACTTAATTTGTTTTTAAGAGTTAAACTACATCAGCAGTTCTTTCACTTGAAAGTACTGCTGAAATTTTACACTACCAGTACTAACCTCAGTTAGTACTGCTGTGTTTGTAGTTTAATTTAGAACAGTAATTTTAGGATTTAGCTTATTAAATTCAGTAGGATTTAAGTTTTAATATAGTTTAATAGATTTTAAGTCTCAATTTGCAAATTCTAGCTTATTTTTCTAGTTAAATTTAGCTGTCAAAAGTCATAAAAAACCTGAAAAAGCCAAAAACAGTACTTAGAAACTTTAGGATTTAAATTTGTTAATTCAGCTTTTAAATCTAGATTTTACAATAATCAGTAGTTTGGTAAGCCCTTAAAGTTTCAGAGTCTAGTTTAGCTTATTAAGTTTTCTAGCTTATTTGGAGTTTGTGTTACTTTGCTTATTTCCTGAGTTTGCTTATTTCATGATCGATTTCAGTAGCATTAAAGTAGTTTAAGCTTTATTTCCTTTTCAATTTTCCAAGATTAAGACACATCATAAAGCTTCTAGAACTCTTTCCTTTTTAATTTTGAAACTAGTTTTGAGTTTTTATAAGCTTATTTTCTAAAACCAAGGATTAAGCCTCCTTTCTTAACAGCTTCAAAGATAAGGCTTCTGTGAGCCTTATTTTGTGAGTTTCAGCCCAAGTAACCTTTATTAATCTTGTTCCCCCTAGCTTCCTTTACAACTTTACTTCTTTGAGTTTTTCATTTTAAGCATCCATAAAAATTTCGAAATGCTTATTGGACTGAAGTTTGTTTGCGGGATAGATTCTCAGGGTAGAAAGTGTAACTTTTCGATTTTAATTGTTTTTCAGTTAGTCCCTCCATTAGTTTGTTAGTTACCCCGTTAGTTTCTTAGGTTTTTGCACCATTAGTCCTTAGTTAAGTAGTTAATTAAGTTTTATAGTTTTAATTAGTGATTAGGTTTAAATTTTAATTAGTTTAATTAAACTTTTATAAAAAGATAAAAATTAGGGCTTTTATTTTTAATAATTTTCGGAACTTTTTCTTTATCTAGTAAAATCTTAGTTTACATTTCAAGGATTAAAATTAGCTTACTTGCTTAATTGTCATTATTTGTTGCTTCTTAATTAGTTGTAATAGCTTATCCAAAATATCTTTGCTTCATTCAAATCAGAATCCGAACTTAAAACGTGGTCTCAATTTCACTAGTCATTGGGGAAACGACCCGGGTGATCATACTCGCCCGGTTTAATACGTATTCTATATATATCTTTGTGAGTGGATTTGTCCAAGGGTTACTTGGGGATTTCCTTAATTTCTCTATAAGTATATTATTTTATACGTGTATAAAACTATCAATCAATATTCTAATTTTTTTTTTCATTTTGCATTAAAATAATGTAAAATTATAGTGCTTACATTGAAAATGCTCTAGCAAAACATGTTTTTTTTTATCTGATACATTATGATTTTAGTGGATAAAAATTTGAAGTTATTTGAAAATAATACTAAACAAAAAAATGATTTTGTTCAAGACCACAAAACATCATATTTTTCAAGGGTTAAAGTATGTAAATATTCCCTCCACTGAGAAAGTTCCACATGGCACATCATGAACCACACCGGGAAAAAAGCAGCTGTATGCATGTCACATTTTGTATCAAGAGGTCTGGCCATCTTCTCTCCTACAAATCCCACTTTCTCTTTAACTTCTCATTTCACTTTTGACTTTTTCAGTTGACTTATTAGCATACTAAAAAAACTTGGGATTTTGAGCAAGAATTGAATAAGTTTCATGGCTTTATGGTTTCTAAGGTATGTTTTTTTTTTTACTTTATTTTGTTTATATTCAAATGGGTATGTTTCTTTATTTGTAATCTTGAATTTATATTGTTTCTTGAC